>OZ002729.1:23148040-23220679 GCA_963924305.1 Polygonum maritimum
GTCGACCCTTTTATTTAGGGAAAGAAATATTAAATTTATTGAACTCTTTAAACATGATTTGACAACCTGCATTGGCCAACTTGTGTACAATTATACGCTCCACCATTGCGGTTTGCAATTAAATAATGCGTATGCTTTAAAATGTAATAATTGGAACATTTTCATGATAATCTTTAAATAAATGAATATATGAAGTATTCCGCGCTATAAAATGGTGTCCATCTTTTGGACGATGTTTCATCAATCTACAACCCATCCATAGCCTTAACTTGAAATTCAAAAAGAAGAAGAAGCAGAAGAAAATGCTGGCAAGCTGTAGATTCACGATATTTGGTTTGTTATTGGTGAATGTGCTCGCTCTGTGCATAGCGAAAGAGAAGTCCGAACCACAAATTGGGTGGTATGTTGATTGTATTCCTCGTCCTTCTTCAGCTTAATTTTTATATTAATGAACGATTTGCGATTCTTATTATTACTACAATAGTGTAAATGTGTTACTACGCAGACATATTCAACCACCAAACATATGAGCCATTGTATAATTTCATGTGACGGCATAATTATTATATTATAAAATCGACGGTTTTTAAACACCTATGTTGATTCTAGTTGTTTAGTAATGTGAATGTCATGTGACGGCAAAAATATTATATTATTTGAACCGACAGCTTCTTAAACACCTGTGTTCCATATAAAAAAAAT
Organism: Polygonum maritimum; assembly: GCA_963924305.1. Lineage (NCBI taxonomy): Eukaryota > Viridiplantae > Streptophyta > Magnoliopsida > Caryophyllales > Polygonaceae > Polygonum > Polygonum maritimum. Next base: position 23,148,743 of record OZ002729.1, read on the forward strand.
TATTTAAATTATTTAACTTTTTTGTATTAAATTTGTATTATTAATTTTTTTTAGTATAAATCCAGTACCGTGTATAACTAATGTAAATGTAAAGTTTCCTTAATCAATATGAGATCAAATTTTGACTGGAGACTACTTTTTACCGGAAAATGTAAACCCAATTAAATTTATACCTTATTTGATAATATATCATCTTATGTTTTATCTTTAAATAAATAAATATATGGGAAATTTCCTGTGGTGATCTAGAGGTTTTGCAAACTTCGCATGATACACAAGGGACGTTTTCGGAATTCCGCGTGGTAACCTTGAAGCTTTGCACTTTCTATCTAGTAGCCTAAGAGATTATAAAATGGTAAAAGTATTTAGTAAATCAACACATTGTTTTGTTTAATTGCATAGAGGTACCACTTTTTTAGGTGTTTTTGTTAACTACCTAATCTATTTATAAAACCACTTGATAACAAGCATCACTTACTACACATATGTGCAGCTTATAATCGTCATAAGTAGCTAGCTAGTATGTATAGTAATTCTATTTCGACCCAAAAACAATAATAAACCATGAATCGTATTTTAATTTATTCGTGTGCATATGTGCAGCTTCAAGAGACTTCATTCACCAGGTTATGTAGCACAAAGAAAATGTTAACAATGAATGGAATGTTCCCAGGACCAACTCTATATCTCCACCAAGGAGAAACAATTAAAGTGAATGTTCATAATCAAGGCAAATATGGTGTTACAATTCATTGGTTAGTACCTCTCAACCATCAAAAACATCAAAGTTGTATTTTATCTCTTTCAAAAATAGTCGAAGTCGAGTTCTTCGTAAGAGATCCTTTTTTATGGCATAAATATTTGAATAAGAAACCAATCCTATTCAATTTCTTTCAATTATGCAATTCTAAAGTAACATTTTCTTACAGTATAATCATTTAAATTCGAGTAAAGAGTATACGGTATCAAAACATATATTATACCTATAATAAGTTAAATTAGAAACATTGCACTTTCGCTAACTACCACTACCACCACCGATAGCACCATCGAGATTACGTACATTGACACTCAACCACCACTACCACCACCGCCACTGCCATCGCCACCTCCTTCATTATTGCCGCCACTACTACCTCCACCACCTCCATGACGACCACCAGTACTAACTTCATCTTCATCACCACCACCAACTCCAGCACCATCGATCTACCCCACCAATCCACCACCATCGATGCAACCTCCACCATGGTTGTCACTTCCTCATCCACCAACACCACCAACATCACCGCTTTCACCTTTACCACCTCAACCTTCACCACTAATACGGTCAATTCTCCACCAGCATCACCTTCCCTACCACCACCGCCGCCGCCATTATCACCGCCATCACCACCTTCATTACTCCCATCGTTGTCACCAAGACTTTCACCACCACTACTCGACGTCCACGTCCACGTCCACCACCACCCACACCACCACCGTCATCGCCACCACATCCACCACCCTCATGCCACCACCTCCACCTCCATCACCACCACTACTAACACCTTTGCAACCTCGGATTTACGGTCGCCGGCCACCACCTCCACCACCATCTTCACTTCCTCATCCACCATCACCACTACCGCTTTTACTTGTATTACCGTCACAACCACTACTGACAATTGCCATTGTAGCCAACACCACTGATAAGTTTTTAAATTTTTTTAAGAAATAAAATATAATTCAAGCTACTAACCGCAACCAACTTTAAAGCATAAGTTATTGTATAGTTTGTTACAACGTACATTATTGTGCATTTTCATGCATATGGCTGTGTGTGACAACATTAATGACTATATACATTTTCACAATTGTACATTGTAGTAAATGTGAAAAAGTTATAGACAATTAGATATAGACTTACATAATAGTGTTAAGTGTAAATCCACATTCATGGTAATTGATAATACACAGTTATCGTATTTGAATAATGTAAAGTTATTTGTCAATTACACACTTATATGGAAAAAAAATGACTCACAATGCGATACAAGGCAGGCACATTCATATTATTAAAAAAGTACATAATCATACTATTTGAAAAGGCATAGTCAAGTTAAAAGTGAAAATACAGAACCATTCTCATCACATTTTGCACACATTATACACTCACATGGAAAAATCACACACAATGCAATACAGAGCGTGCACATTCCTATTAATCGTAAATGCATATTCATGTCATTTGAAAAGCCACAATCAAGTTCAATGAAAATAAAAGTCATTCTCGTCACATTTTGCAGACTGATTATTCACATGAAAAATTACACACAATGCGGTACAACGTATGCACATTCGATTAAAAGGAGAGCTCATGTCAAAATTCGATCTCGGATCAATTAAATCGGATTTATAATCACATTGAACATACATGTTACATGATTTATACTAGTTATTGTCTCTTATGAAGATGCCACGTGCATCAATTCTAGTTGCACTTCACATTAAACCAATTATCATTTAATAGTAAACTATTTTTATTATGTATTATATAAGGAATAATATAATTATCTTTATCTTATCCATATATATACTCATATCAAAACAATATCTAAAATCTTTTCTTTATATAAATCCCATCTACATATGAATTTTGTACTGGAGGGGGCATGTTGAGAATAAACTCATTTTATAGTGAAGATTCAAACTAAAAAAAGCCTAATATATAATAATTGAGTTACACTTTCGAACAAAAAAATTGAGTTACTCTTCGATAAAAAAAAATTGAGTTACTCTTCTTGTTGCAAACGGGTTTTAGAATAGAATCTCATCAAACTTATGTGTACGTAAAACATGCCGTGCATCGCAGGTGTGCTCGTACGAAACATCCATTTTTTTCTATCTACTGGCCCAAAGTAACCCAAGAATTTATATAGTAGAATTGTTATAGTTTGATTTTCCAATGTGAGATAGTTTATTCAATTATTCTCGAGTCACTAAACTTGGTCTATTACTTGAACTGTTGTCAATAATTAAATACACCAACTGATTTGAGCTACATAAATTTGAGAGGCATGGGGTGAAGCAACCAAGGAACCCATGGTCGGACGGAGCTGAGTATGTGGCGCAGTGTCCCATCAAACCAGGGGCCAACTTCACATACGAGATCATACTCTCGGACGAGGAAGGCACGTTATGGTGGCACGCGCACAGTGATTGGTCTCGAGCCACTGTCCACGGCCCCATCTTCGTCTACCCTAAGCACGGGAACCACTACCTCTACCCTGTCAAGCACTTTAATTTACACAATAGCTTTAATTTAAAAGAAATCTTTGGTACCTAAGATTTCAAATCCAATAGCATCATGGTACAAGAAAGATGTGATGCAAATCATCCGAGAAGCATTGGCAAAAGGAGGAGACACTAACAAATCAGATGCCTTTACTATCAACGGACAACCTGGCGACACATTGCCCTGCTCTTCAAAGAGTAATTAATCTATCGATGTTCATTGTAAATTTAATCTATGATAACAATTGATAATTAGTAAATAACAATAAGATTATAAACTATATTAATTAATTTGCATGTGTTCGGTGAAGACATGTTTAGGATGAGGGTGGAATATGGGAAAACCTACCTTCTACGCATCATCAACGGCATCATGAACGAAGACATGTTCTTCATGGTGGCCAGCCACAAGCTGGTGGTGGTCGGGATCGACGCGGCCTACGTGAAGCCCATCGCCACAAACTACATTATGATCACCCCGGGCCAGACAATGGACGTGCTTCTCGTTGCCAACCAAAAGCCGAGCCAGTACTACATGGCCGCCCGAGCTTTCGGGGTAGGCGTCTCGAACGCCACAACCACGGCTCTCGTCCAGTACGAAGGAGACTACTCGGTCCCCTCAAAGGCCTCATTCCCGACTCTTCCCGATTACAACGACAACAATGCGGCCATCGCCTTTGCCCGTCGCTTCCGTTCCCTGGATAACTCATACATTCCCAGGATCGTAGACAAAAGGATCGTGATGACCATCGCTTTTGGAACCGTAGCTTGTGAGGAGGGCACAACTTGCTCCGGCCCTGGCAACAAAAGCCTCAGGGCGACCCTCAACAACGTAGCATTCAAGAACCCCACGACTGACGTGCTCCAGGCCTACTGGAAGCACCTTCAAGGCGTCTACAAGACGGATTTCCCGATTGACCCCCCTTACGTGTTTAACTATACCATGACACCCATGATCGGGGATTTCACCAAGGTCGAGCCGAATGGGACCAGGGTTATTGTTGTGGACTACGATGCCGTGGTGGAGATTGTGTTCCAGGGGACCAATGTGTTAAACGCGTCGGAGAATCATCCGATGCACCTGCACGGCTATAGCTTCTATGTTGTTGGCTGCGGAGTCGGCATATTCGACAAGGTTAAGAGTCCTCTAGGGTACAATTTGAAGGATCCAGTGAAGGTTAACACCATTGGAGTCCCCAAAAATGGTTGGACAGCTATCCGGTTCAAGGCTAATAACCCCGGTGAGGTCTATTTTACTATGTTAATTAGGATTTAACAATGGAAGCTAGTTTATTTGACCTATTATGATGGCTTTTCATTTGCATGATGCAGGTGTTTGGTTCCTGCATTGTCATTTGGAGAAACATCAAAGCTGGGGCATGGATACAGTGCTGATTGTGAAGAGTGGTCCAACTCACGCTACTAGCATGAGGCCTCCACACTACATAAATCCCTGCCACTCGGAAACTTATGCAATTATTAATTATAATCCTTCTAATTAGTTAATCTCTAAGAGACTTGTTTTTTTGTCCTTGGATACATCACTTAATAAGACTTGTTTCTAGTTTACAAGGTATATGTATTGTTTTGTGTGAACCATTAACATAATAACATGCATATCGACGGGTTTGTCACGTTCTCATCTATCATGAACCATATTCAAAGACAAGGTTTAGCTTTTGACATTATCCCTCTCACTAAGATTTTTTTTGGTCGAAGGAGAGACGGTAGTCTCCGCACCCTCTAGGGGCGCTTTATTAATTAATCAAAATGTGTCAAAGAAAACGGGGATAACCTGACTCCTAACATCATCAGGAAGCAAAGAAACGACGCCCACAAGCAGGTCCAAAAAAACATGTCAACTAACAGGAACCCAAAAAGCAAGAAAAGCGAGAAAGTCCACATAATTTTTGTATGAGGTGACTTACGTATCACGGTGTTTATGTAGACTAGGTACTTTTGCATTTCATTTATGTTTTCGTTCATAGATACCAAAAGGGGCCTAAACATATACGACTCCGAGAAGCGAGAGGTCTTGCCCTTATAAGGACCACAATCATTGACAATCAGATGTCTCCGGAAAGTAACATAACCTTGCATGTCGATCAACGTACTGGATACATGAAAGTAAGCTACACGTACAGGCAAGACATAGGTTCCTAATGGAGATCTGTACTAATTACTATGCTTTTGAGCTTTGAAGCATACATATCATTACAAACAATAACTTAGCAAGGAAAACTAAAAACTGTGATCTGAATAAAACACAAAACACCCTTGGAATCTCTAGAGCTACATATCGACAACGAGCTCTTCCCTTGGCGTGCTTTTTGCCTTGCGGAACTGATTGCTTAACCCCAAATGCAGCATCAACGACCGTACCAAAGTGACAAGCTCTCCTCCTGCACACAACAGCATGACATGTTCACTTGCCGGGCTTTGAGCTGCAGCATAGCAGAGTAGCTCCACCCACATTTGGCTCATAAACTTCCACTGGTCTACCTCCCTCAATGTTTTCAAGCTCTTAGCTAGCCGGCATGCATCGAACAACACTGAATTACTGTCTCCTTTTATGTAGCTTGGTGGAAGGTCAGTCCTCACTTGAATGATTCTATTACAGGCTTCCCTGTGTACATCTTTTCTCATCTCCTTCCACTTTGCATTTGCTAAACTGGAAGCCATCTCGTCCTGAAAGAAGAGCTTAGCTTGCTCAGCAGTATCTTTGAAGATAACTTCAGCCATAGGCGCCAGTTCGGACATCAACTTGGGCTGCCGGAGGAAGAGATAGAGCATGTAATCCGAAAGAATCTTGCTGAATCTGCGATGCAAATTCCCAACATCATCATGAGCTTCCAGTTCACTAGTCTCATAGCATAACTCAGTTGCAATGTGCCAGATCAACAAGCTTTCATCGTACTCTACATCCATAGTCCACTGCTCAAAAGTGGTTGGATCCAAGAGGCAGGTAGCATTACAGCGCAAAACCCAATTACCTCTAGACAAGCTTACTTCCTCCCCGATGACTAGGTCTTCAGCCACCAAGGATTTACTTACGAGTTCCCTGAAGATAAAATCCCAAAGATTGTCGGTGAACCATGTCTTGGATACGTACCTCCACCCATCCATCATGTCCTTGGATCCGGTAAGACTAAAAAGCTCGTTTTGCCATTCGGGGCGCTCATAGATGCAGTAATCTATAAAGTTGAACTGTGAAATTGATTCAGACCACTGGCGGAGGAGGATACGTAGTGATTTTCCAGGGCACGGTGTGTCTTCTTCTTCAGTGTCACCCCATCGACGGCGTCTGATGTACATTAACAGACCAGAAAGGAAAGGCAGCCTGGATGATGCTTCTGCTGCGCGGCCAATCTCCCAGTCAGAGCTATGGAGCCTGATAACTGCAACGATGTCAATGAGAAGTGCGCCAGTGAGCAAAATGTAGGTGATCTTAATGTCAATATTGTGATACCGACCCTTTTGCTCCAAAAACCACAAGAGCATAGCAATCAGTTGAAGGATGAAAGACATCCATCGGAAAAGCTTGCCCGAGGGGAGAAAAAAGAAAGGAGTCTTGGTGTAGAAAGCTTCGTATGCAAGCTTCATCTCGGTCTCCAGGATGCGGAAGGCGTCTTTGCAGGATAGGCTGAGGAAGAAATCTCGGGTCTGTTTGCGATCATGGCAGCAGTACACCATGTCCACGTACATTCCCTTGAACTTGTGGAAGAAGCGATATGCTTGTAGTAGATGTGCTGCATCGGAATCATCGAGCTTTGCGATGGCGGGGCCGACGCCGCCGCTTCTAGAAACAGGGGAATCCTGGATCTCATCGAACTTGACAGGAACACCAGCCTTTTGGTACAATTCGTGGTCCTCGACAATGGCGGCGTAGTCAGGCCCTGGATTCGGACCCGCCCGCTCACCAGACCATCGAAATCTCGCAAAGCTGGCATTTCTAAGTGACAAAAGCCTTTCGACATACTTGATAGTTCCTGCGACGAAGATTAAAAGTGCGGAGATTAGAATATTTGGACTCAATAGCAGCGTCTGTACAGGCACCTGCAGCACAGCATTAACAGAGGTGAAGAAGTTGACGGAGAACTGAATCCAGCTACGACGCCAAAGGTTATTATCCTCTACAGCTAAGGCGGTGATGGTGTCGGCCCCACCCAAGTGCAGGAACAAGAAGGCGCACCAGAAGAGGTATAGAGGAGCAAACTCCTCCCGGTGCTCGTGCTGTTTGTTGGCAGAGGTGATGAGGGCGATAGCGCGAGTTATAACTGTACTGACGAGCTGGTAAGCCGACCAAACTGACGCCACCAGAGCCACGTTGGTGGTCTTCTTCCTGAACGGCGCCGCGAAGAAGAGAAATATCTGCAGAGACAGGCTGAAGACGACGAAACCGTGTATGCTCCACGTTTTCCACAGCAGGATTACGTTTCCAAATTCTTCCTGCAACGCCATTCTTGTTTCTTTTTTTTTATTATTGGTCAAGAGAGGCTAGATCTCAGACTTTCTTGATAAAAGAGGGATTACAAGATGCTCCGGGGGAGCCACTAAGAGGAGGATTCCAAGGGAGTTGCGACTTGCGAGGCTATTCGCTTCCTATGGACATGGCGGAATCGGATTGTCACAGCTCCTGCAACCGCATTCTGTATGCTTCTGTGATTAGGGTTGTGAGTTTGCCAGGGAGTTGGGCTAGTTGGGCTTCCTGGTTAATTGTTCAAGTCAATTCAGGAATAGTTGCTCTTTCTTTTTTTGGTCGAGTGCTTTTCCTGCGATCCTCATTTCTTATATATATAACAAAAGATTTACTATTTCCAAAATAAATAAAAATTTAATAATGATTTTTCTATGAACACGGTAAGAAGTTGATATTAGAAATCTTTAATAAATTTTAAATTAATATTTTTTTCATCTTTTTTATGACAGTTTAACAATTTCTTCTTTAGGACTTAGTTTTCATGTCCTTAAAACACACGACACAAAAACGAGTTTGGTAAACTATACTTATGTATTACTTATACCCCGGGCCTTGCCCGGGAAGTTTTCAAATAAAATTCAAAAACATATTAATTGATAAATGATATAGTTACTATAAATTAAATAATTTATTTGAATTCGAGGATTACTGTGAAAGTTGTAACATTTAGATACAGTTAATTAGTTACTTTTAGTGACATGAATCTATGTAGAACAAACTCGAACTTGATAGTGTGACCTAGTTAATGACTCGGTGTTTGTCCAAGAACTCTTTTAAATAAAAAGTGTAATAAGTATTAATTTATGTATGTCTTGAATTGATGTCATACTTTTAACTATAAAATTGTGTATATATATATAATTATTTATAATATAAATATATATTTTATTATCAAAACAAATAAATAATATAACTTTTATTTATAGTCAAACTGGTCTAAAATGCTGGTGTCAAATGAAAGTATCAAATAGTGCACTTTTTTCACCAATTGGTCAAATTGAACTTGCAAGAAAATCATAATGACTTGAAATTGACTAACCTATTAAAATGATGATATGAACTATACTCAATCTCGAACCAAATTGGCTGATCCGAACCCAACTGAATCCAAACTTGCAATGACCATACCCAACTGGCATGTAAATTTCAACATCTCAAACTTCTCCTCAATCATGAATTCAAATGAACAATCTACCGAACTGGCCTTATTAATGAATATACTCGCCATATATAACATCTCAAACACTCCATCCGAACTCAAAATGATCAACTTATCAAACCAATCTCATCAAAAAAAATTTTTCATATATAAAGCTCAAATTTGTACTCAGTCTGAACTTGAAATGACCAACCTACCGAACCTACCATGCTAATAACATCCTAAATTAATATATGGATTTTTTATATATATTTTTCATAGTATTTGTACTCAATTTGTTCACTCGAAATGACCAGCGTACGGAACCGACTCATATAGCTTTATTCTCCATATATAACATCCTAAATTTATAGTCAATCCAAACTCAAATCGAACACAAAATGAATAACTGCTAAATTGACCCCATCAATAGCTTTACTATCCATATATAACATTATCCATAGTCAATAGCTTTATTATCCATATATAACATTTCAATCTTGTACTTAATCTAAAGTCAAAATAATCGACTCCTCAAACTAATTTAATTAATCGTTAATCATTTTATTCTTGATACATTGATATTTTTTGATAAAATTTCAATTGTAAATCATATCCAAATATATATGCTATTTTAAATATCAAAATGACCAACCTATCGATCCTACCATGTTAATAGTTTTATTCTCCATATGTACATGTTGATGGTTTTATGGATAGAAAATTTATATGAAATATCCACAAATAAAAATAAGGTGGCCGGATGAGATATAAAAAATAATACCAAAACTACCCTTAATTGATTCAAATTTAAATATTTTTTACCGCCCTTAACTTTGTTTCAATTGATCTGGTTACCTTTAATAAGTTGTAGAGCTATATGTATATGAGTAAATAGAATATTTTATATATAAGATATGGTAAAACATAAAGAACAAACGGATAGCTAAAGATTACGTTTTCATATCAATTGATATGGTTAAGAATATTTATAATGAACATAAGATATGGTAAAACCTAAAGAACAAACGGATAAAAATTTCAACACTTAACTTTGTACTTATCTAGCTTGTCCATAAGATTACGTTTTCATAGATTCATATATATATTTGTAGGTGAATCTAATCTCTCTTAATTTGGATTGTGCTACACAAATGGATAGAAATTTAAGATAAAAATCAGTTATTAAAAATAGGGATATCAATATATATTACGAATAGATATGATGTATTTAATTGCAATATAGTAAATATATAAATGGATAGAGAATCATCAATATATATATATATTATAAAAGCCGACCGTTTTCGAGCCACCACGTTGATTCTGGCCCCACCGCATATGTGATAAAAATTGCTTTTATTTATGTTATTTCAATTAATCTAATTATATTTCTTATTATCTATTTATGTAAAAGATATGATCAAATTTTTATAAGATCTACTATATTTTTAAGCTCAAGTTATTTTACATGATCTGCTATATTTTTTTACCCATTATATTTGATTTTTTTTTCTATCTTGATAGCAAATTATAAAAGCCAGCTTATTTCCTTAGAGTAGTCCATGTGTCCACGAGGACCACGACCATACTAAATCCCATAATACTCTGTACGACTCTTATAGTTATTTTACATGATCTGCTATATTTATAATTTGTCAATTTAATTTAGTATGGTTACTTAGGGTAATATCTTGAGGATTGATAACAAATTATTTATATCTTGATAACGTATATCTTTTTCATAATTTTTACTTATTTACAAAAATATCTCATCATTTTTCTCAAATTATAAAAGCCGTCCTATCTTAGTTTTTAGCCAAATTATAAAATCCCATAATTTTTACTTATTATTTTTAGTGTATCCTATCTTATATTTTGATAAAAATAACAATTTTTATATGATCTACTATTTTTTTAAGCTTAAGTTATTTTCTATATTACATGATCTACTATATTTTTTTACCCATTATATTTGATTTTTTTTCTATCTTGATAACAAATTCGATTTATAGCCAAATAATTGTTTCAATTTATATCTTGATAATGTATATCTTTTTCATAATTTTTACTTATTTACAAAATAGTCCAATAATTTTTCTCAAATTATAAAAGCCGTCCTATGACCTATCTTATTGTTTAGCCAAATTATAAAATCCCATAATTTTTCCTTTTTTTTTAAGCGTATCCTATCTTATATTTTGATAAAAAAAAAACAGCCTACCAATATTATTCTATAAAAAAAAAGACTAACAAAAAAAAGGAATATTCTATCTTTATTTAAGGGAGAAGATAGTTCGATCTATCTTGATGATAAAGATATTGCTATTTGATCTATCTTGATTTTTGGCATAAATTGTTCTATCTTTTTACTGTGCACACCATAATTTTATTTATCCCATAGTTCAAGTTATCCATAATTTTTTTTTTATAAAAGCCGGTCGATTTTAAGTCACCACATTGATTTTGGCTCCGCTAATTGATTTTAATTATTTTTTCAACTCAAATAATTAATAACAACCCACAATTTGTTTTCTATAAAAGCCGGTCGATTTCAAGTCACCACATTGATTCTGACCCCGTTTGATTTTAATTATTTTTTCAACTCAAATAAATAATAACAACTCTATATCTTTTATCTAATCCTCAATTATCTAATCATCAATTTTATCTTTAAAGTCATACCATCTATATTTAACTTTATATTCTTTAAATAATCTAATCTTTAATTTCTCTCTATAAAAGATATTCAAGAATTGATCAATTTTCTTCTATGTTTTGCATCGTCAAATTCATATGTACACATGATACGTCATTCAAGAATAGATCATACGTACGGTTCAATTTGGTCTAAATGGTCTAAAGTAATATTGCGTAATCCAATCGGTGCCATCGATCACATTTAATTTGCATATGTAAATATCAAACCTTCTTGACGAGTTAAACTCCTTGACTAAGTCACCCTCCCCGTTCTATTCACACGTGGCCCAAAACAATTGTACTCTCCTTAATAGACCGTCCTATGACAATCAAACTAATATCATTAACGAGCTTACACGTAAAATCCACCGCATATTTGATAAAAAAAATAGCTTTTATTTATGTTATTTCAACTAATCTTATTATATTTCTTATTATCTATTTATATAAAAGATATGAACAAATTTTCAAATTTTGGTAAGATATTCTATCTATTTAATATATCACTTATCTTTTCTAAAGTTGATTATGGACCCACTTCATATTTTATATAAAAAAATTTTTAATTTTGGTACTTCAATTAATTTGATTAAATTATATATTAGAATTTTGGTAAAATTTTCTATCTTTTTTAATATATCATTTAATTGAAAAACATGATTCTAATATATATCTTGAATTTTCGAAATATAACTACTAAGAACTAATTATATTTGATTTACTTAATTAAATTTAGAAATTTTAAGCTAAAAATTTAAATTATTTTTAATAAAAAAACTATTTTTATCACTTTGTTATTTGATTTACTTGAATAAAGTTAGCATTTTTAAGCTAAAGTTATTGTCTATATTTACATAATTAACTATATTTTTTCATCCAGCATATCATATATGATGTTTTTTTCAATCGCGCTAAAAACTTGATTTTTTAGCCAAATAATAACTTCCACTTATATCTTGATATCGTAAATATTTAATTTTTACTTATATACAAAATAATCCCACAATATTTCTCAAATTATACAAACGCCCCTTATTTTCTTAATACAAACATAAAAGTGGTAGTTTTTGATCCACCACATTAATTTTGAACCTACCTCATATAAAAAAAAACACTAATTCTTATTATTCACATTATATAGAGTTTTCTTATTGAATTTCTTCTTATCTATTTATAAGAAAAATCTTTTGTCAATCACTAATTCTTAAAGCATTATAGGGAAAAATCTTTCACAAAAAAATTAAGAAAAATCTTTGAATATTGGATTCAACTTATTTCCTTAATACATGTAAATTTGTGGTTTCCTACTTTTTTTTATTAATTTTTATAAACTTTTTCAATTTATCAATTGATGAAACATTTTAATTATTTACTTTTATATTTAAACTTATGATAGTCATTATTAATAAATGATAAGAATTATAAGTAAAATATCAATTTATATTCTTATAATCAAGTTTTATAAAAATATATAAGTGATTGTAAAAATTATGTCATATATATATTTTTTGGGTTATATGAACTTCAAAAATAACATCACTTTGATAAAAAAAACATGTCCATACAATAAAACATATATTATATTTACATGTAAATGTTTAATTATAAAATATATAATTTAGTTTAGTATTTTTAAGCGAAGGAGTCGTGCATGGCACGACAGGTTGAACTTGTTGGCATAATAAATCACTTAATTAGAAATAAGATGGGTGGTTTAAAAATACTTATTGACGAAACTGCCCTTAACTACTTCAGGTTTAGAAGTATACTAGTAGATGGACCGTACCTTGTACGGGGGTGTTATTTATTAATATATTTACTACTTTGTGTATTAATTTACTATAACAATTAAAAATATTATCATATGTATAGTTTGCTTTAAAACAATGCTTATTTTTTGGATTATAAAATGACATAATTCTTATATATCATCATATATATAAATAATTTTTTTCTATATATTTACTATTTATATATACATAAACATATATTTAAATAATTAAGGAAGAATGACATAAGATAAGATGCACTATCACATTTTCTTAACAATTGATACAAATCTATTGGAATTTAAATTAAATTACGTAAACTAACTTACATAATAAAATCAATAAGTTAAAATAAAAACTTGGATTAATATATTATAATATTAAAGATATAGATAATATTAATAAGTTAAATAGAAAACCAAAATATCTCGTATATAAGTAAATTGTTTTTTGGAAAAATAATTAAATAATAAATATGTAAATATGTGATGAAAATGTTAGCGAATTTTTATCTTACTTAAAAAATCTATCTTTTTTTCTAAAGCGTACTCAATATGCAATATTAGCAATATGTATATGGTAAATATGACATCTACTTTTTTATTGATATTTTAGTATGATGTGATAGTAAAAATTTATTTAATATATTAAATTAGTGGAATGAATATTTGTCTTAAATATAGTGATAGAGTTTGCTACCATTGATTGTTTAAAAAAATACCATAATAAAATTACGAAAAAAATAATTTAAAGTTAATATGATATCTAATTAAATGGGTAAAATATTATGATTATAGTTTTAGATTATGACGAGAAAAATATTTTTTAAATAAAAGATTTATGATAGATCAATGTATTAATTAAAGTGTATAATGATAAGATAGAGACTTATATATTTGGATAGAATTATTAAATTAAACAACTCAAATTCTAAGATTGAACTAATATCTTAATTAAGTATGTATAAGATTATGATAAAATAAAAATTTAATAAGATAGATTTTTTTTTAAAGTGGGTGATGTGGCGCAATATGGTGGCGGAATTTGCTTCTGCTTTAGTATATAGTAATAGATATTGATGATTATTCTCTTTGCCCCTAATTGTTTGTCCACCTTTTCATTTCTCCCAATAAGATTATCAATATTTCATTATATCATTTTTTTTTACAATATTAACCTTACATCTTTTATCCAACTTTTCTATTACCTTTATGATTTCTTTCCTATAAAATTACTCTCATCCAATCTTATAGATTACCCATCACTATCCAAATTTCTCATCAACTTTATTAATTTTCAACTTTTTAGCTCTATTAAATTACAAAATTAATCTCATATATTCTCATATATCACACTATTTATCACATGTTGGGACAATGTTAAGGACTCCGACTACTTAGCATCGTACCAATATTGATCATCCCTAGAATTGTGATAATGACAAACTCAACTTTAATCTAATGGTTGTCCAAGCTATGTCTTAAGAACTTATTGGGACGTATATCATGCTACAAGGACAACAAGTGTAAAGAAGTCCCTAAGGTGTAGGGGCGCTAACACTTCGAAGAATGGACAAGAATAACTTCCTATGAGTCAAGGACACAATCCCCAACGAGTAGAACAAAAACAAAAATTGTCAAAGTCCATAACAGGCCGTCAACATGATGACATCACCAAACAGACCAAAATTGTCCGGGAAGCTTCGTTGATCATAGAGGTGATAAACGTGATTTGGTCGTTTTAAACCACATTTATGCAAAGAAAACCAAACTAACTTAAACCACACTATAAAACAAGTAAGGGTCAATTCTACAGGGAGATAGATTATCTTTAGTAGTGAAGTTTGTGTCAAACTGAAGTAACATGGGGGTTTGTAGATTAATTCGCACACTGAGTCGGCTAAAGTTGTCGTGCCAAGATCAAAGATAATCCCTAAACTAACAAAGCTAGTATAGCATGCAAGTAAAGGGTCGAACCCAAGAGAGCTAAGACTTCTAGTATTAGTATATTTATCAACTAAAGATATGGGGGATTTTAGAGAAATATCTACACTAAACTAAGCTAATAAATCAAACAGACAAATAAACAAATTAAATAGAGAAACAAGTTTATCCAAAAGATCCACTCTTAAATCTAAGGTAGAAGGTACTAAAAACCTAAGGCAAGGCTCCCCTTATATAGACTCTGGGAACATGCTCCCCGAACTAAATAAGGATAGAGGAAAGATAAGTAAAAAGAAAGTAGATAGAAAAAAGCGCCGCTCAGATCTGTCGTGAAACCGCACTGATGCTTTGTAAACCGCGTTTGCGTTTCTCAAAAGATAGAAATTCTGTCTTTGGCACCAAACCGCGCTCGCGGGTAATGTTCACTATTAGCACTTCAGAGGTTGTTTTGACCCTCTTCGGTTTGGAATCTGACTTCGGTGTAAAAGGATGAATTGAAGATCTTCAAGTTAGCTTTCCAATAACACTAGAATCAGCTCAATCCGACCACTATAGCTCCAGATCCAGCCCTTGCAAGCAAGAGGTATCGGGTACACAACTCAAAACGTCTTCAAAACTCTGAAACTTGAATCCTTGTGTCTTCGGCCTAGATATTACATTTACGCACAAACTCTCTTGGGCAATCACGTCTTTGAGATTTCATGAAGTGCTCCTCACTAGTCCCCTCACATTTGTCAACTCCATCCCTCTACGTGACTGGTCTATATATCCCCTACAACTATGCCTAATGACTGAAGATAGGAAGAAGAAACCAAGGATGACAATCAGCTAAAAGTAGCAACTCTTGTACATAGAGAACAGACCAAATAAAAACAACAGAAAAAAGGAATTTACCCCAATAGGCCTTCTGGGTCGAAAGGAGCATGGCACCATGAAGGTGAACTATCGGATACTTTGCCATCACTAAACTTGTTGCATTCCTATCTAAAAGAAAGAAAGAAAGCTAAGTAGTTTGTACACATAAAGTCAGCTGATTAAATATCAAGGCACACATACCTTCAAGTTTGTGAAAATAGGATTTGCATACAAATGATTGACCCTTAGGACATAACGATCATTCATTGTTGCGGAACTACAAGCACGTCCATGATCACCTCGTACACCACATTTGACCTACCAAAAACATAACAAATGCTAGGACTGAAAACTTCCAAGTGTAGTGTTCATTAAGATGACCTCGTTTAATATATATCACAATGAAACGTCACAGCATGCAAAGTGAAAATTTTATACCATGCATACCATATATATTGCTACGCTATTACAAGTCAAGGTATTTAAACTAGGGGACCTCCCAACCTGAGCTCCTAAAGTTGAGCAAGTAAATGCAAACACATTATATTTTTTCTTGTTACACAAAAAACTCCTTTAGACATCAATTACCTTAGTTACAGAAACCAATCTTATAATGAGATTCCAAGCCAAAGAGGGTCAAAACAACATCTGAAGTGTTGTTAGTGAACAATACCCGCGAGCGTGGTTTAAGAACCGCGGGCGCGGTTTGGTGCCAGAGATGGAGTTTTTATCTTCTGAGAACCGCGAGAGCGGTTTCCAAAACATGGACGCAGTTTCACAACAGATCGAAACGACGTGTTTCTATCTTCTTTCCTTTTTTTGATCTTTTCCTATATCTTTAGTAGTCCGATTGGGATGTCTTTTGACTACTATAAATATAGGGGTTTGCTTTAGGTTTTTAGTACCTTCTACCTTCTACCTTAGATTCAATTCACATCAAATTAATTCTTTTTTTTAGTTTAGATTTCTTTTGTATTATGGAGAGCTAGTCCTCTAGGGTTTATTCAAGGGTGAAGCTCTGATGTATGAACTCGTGAGATTTTGGTAATTGATTTCTATCATTTAGTTAATATTAATTCTCTTGTGCTTCATATCATGAATATTGATTGATTCTGCATGAGTAGCTAACTTATTGAATTGATTGATTTTCTATTGTTGGATCTGGGTTTGGACCGTGGAGAAACCTGTTTGTTGAAAACAACTTAGAACCTAGACTTGTTGTTTATGCAATTAGGATTTAAGAAGAGAATTGATTATATGTTTTTGCATTTGACTCGTAGCTTGATTGCTTTTGCATGTATCCTGCATATCCTTGTTCTCTATGCTAATTCTAGGTTAAGCGTCCTTGCCTAGGGTTATAGAATTGCTTGGACCGTGGACTTGCGATTGTTAATGATCAAGATAAGAATTAACCATAGATGTGAATGAAATCAATGGATGAATCTATGATCGAAAATTTATTTCAGAGTGGATCTTTTGAATGAACTTGTTTCCCTTATTTGTTTGTTTGTTATTTGTTTCCTAGATTAGTTTAGTTTAGATCTCTTTCGTGATTCTCCCTTATCTTTAGTTGATAAATATATTAATACTAGAAGCCTTAGTTCTCTTGAGTACGACCCGTTACTTACTTACTATACTAGTTTGTAATTTTGGATCTTTGATCTTGGCATGAAGACTTTAGCCGAGCCAGCAAGGAACTGCTAAGAATCCATGTTAGTCATCTTTACCTACAACTACTAAGAATCTAGAGTGTCTGCTCTGATACCAATTGTGGGATCGTAAGTTAGTAGTAATCATTTAAGGAACTGCGAAAATTTCCAAGAAGCTTCATCCATCATTAACAGGGACACGTGAAAGAAGATCTTGTTGCAAGGGACTCCTAAGAGCATGATGGGCAGAAGAAAGCTTCCCTTCCTGATCACTCCTTTAAATTCCAGTCAACTCATCAATCAACCCTTGGATTTTCATCCTTTGTGTGATTAGGGATTCCCAAGTTTTTTATCTTGATGTTCAAGTTCTCAAAAATGATAGGCATAGTTAATGATAGTCTCTTTTGGAACCATTCGGAAGTAGAAGAACTCTCTCTCTTAGCAATCATTTGAGAGTCCTCTATCATGTCGGCGGTCCCAATATGAAACTTTTCACTAGCTTCCCATTGTTCTTTGGCGGTTTGCAAGTTGCTCAAGTGCCTTGGCCAGCATAAGGGTGTCTCCAACAATTGTGCTATCATTAAGATATCAAGCCTAGAGGGTGAGACTACAAGCAAGATTAATGGATTGGACCAAAAGATGCAGAGCAAGAGCAAAAAGCAAAGGTCCAAAGAATTGCCTTGTTGGACCCCTTGACAAGACCAAATGACAGAATATTCATAGTAAAATGTAACAGGTTGAGAGTAACAAAACTCAACTTAAGGAGTAATAGACGGACACCTCAACCTAGTTTCTTGAAGCAGGACACTTCTATCAACAATATTGAAAGCGTTTTTAAAATCCATTAGAAGCATAGAAAGATCACCTTCTCGTCCTTAGACTCAACAAGCCTATTCATATAGTACAAAACAGCTTCACACCCTTCAGAAACAGTCACTCCAAACTGAATATCCTCCAAATAACAACTCATAAAGGGAACACCCACTCCAAATTGAATATCCTCCGCCGATTAAGGGGGCGAGTAATACAAGACAAAAACCGAATTTCTTTTATTTTTTTATTTCATTGTGGGGAGAATCCACACCGTTGATCTTCTTAAATCGTCCGCAAGTGGGAGCGTGTCAGCCTCGCAGGAGTGAGATACACTTTTTTTTTTTTTTTTTAGCTCGGAGTGAGATACTCAGATACACGAAAAAGAAATGGAAAAATTGCACCCCATCCGATATAAAAAGGAAAGTAAGAAATAATATAAAAAATTTGGAAAGATGGCAGGGGCGTTGACTGAGAAATGTACATTGGACGAATGAATGTGAGAGTCTAGTCTCAAAATAGAAAATTAATATTATTTGATTGATTTTTTTTGATCAAATATTATTTGATTGATAGAGACCCATATTAATACTAAACGTCCCCTAAATGGGTTTAGATGCCCTCAATCAATACTGAAGTTGCAAAACAAGTCCATAACCTCATCAATCACCATGAAATCGGAAACGAGGCTGGGGTTAAGCCTGGATGCGTTCGTCCTTTTCAGCCTCGTGCTTCAATTGATCCTGGTCACCGTTGCCCCCTGGAGAAAGCATGGGATTCTGATGTTCCCGGTGGTTGCGCTTTGGTACCTGCTGGAATCGAGGGTTGCCTACTACGCCGTGGGGCTGATCCCCAACAACACCGTCCAAGGAGGACGGTCGGGGGAGCTCCGGGTGTTCTGGGCCCCATACCTGATCCTACACCTGGGCGGCCCAAGCACCATCACGAGCCTCTCCTTGGCCGATAACGAGCTTTGGCTTCGGTATGCCGCCGGTCTCGTCTCCCTCTCCTACACCTTCGGCCGCGTCTTCCTCCATTCGTTCCTCAAGAGCGACCTGTGGGTGCCCACTGCCCTCGTCTTCTTCGCCGGCTCTCTTCGCTACATCGAGAAGGTGATCTGCCGTTTCCTCGCCCGCCTCACCAAGTTTCGGGCCTCCATCTTGCCCAAACCAGACCCCGGGGTGAGCTACGCAAAACTCATCAACCTTCACAGCTCCTTCTCCGAAGCCGGGGTTCCTGTACGGTTCGACTGTTGGTCTTCTTCTTCTTCCGCCCCCATGACCCATCCTCCAGCAGCCTCCTCCAATAATAATAATGCCGTTGTAAAGCTAAGCCAAGTCATGGTTGTGAAAGAGGCTTACAAACTGTTTCATGACTTCCGGGGGCTGTTTGTCAACGCAGTATGCAGCTCCGACCTACGCGATGAAACCAGACGCCATTTTCTCAGCAGAGACGCTGAAGATGCTTTTGACATTGCCGAGGTCGAGCTCAATTTTGCTTATGATGTCTTCTATACCAAATCCATCTTAATTCACAAGCCCCTCCTGCAGTGGATTGGCGTCGTCTCCTTTTTCCTTCAAGTGCTGTCCACCGTCCTGTGGATTCGGATTGACAAGACCAGTTTCCACAAGTCAAGTGTCCGTGTTACGCATGCTCTGGTGTTCGGCTCCATTTCACTCGATCTCTTCTCCTTCTTCATGCTCGCCGCATCCGATTGGAATATCGCATGGGTGAAACACAGCAAGGCCCAGTGCTTTTTCGAAGTTTTACTATCGTTCAAGAAGCAGGCCCGTGCCATTCAACGAAGATTGTGGAATCTACGGTGGCTCCCTTTTTGTACCCCATCTGTAGGATGCCATATATTTAGGAATTTTCGGTTATTTTTTCGTTGGTCCGAATGCATCCCAAAGCTCAATCTCATAGACGTATGCTCTCGTGAGATACCCATGAGCAGAATCGTCACCCAATCCCGCTATTACGGTGTCATTCAACGGTATCATTACATGCACTTCACACACGAGCTTAAGAATTTCATTTTCGAGGAGATGGTAATCCGGTCTGTTCATGCCAAGCAGCCCAAAGACGCCGAGGAGTTATGCTCTGCCAGAGGCATGTGGGTCCTCACCTTATTGTCTCACAACCGCCCAGGTTTGTCTGATTTGGCAAAAACATTGAAGCCATGGCTCGATGATGTAGATTACGAAGAGAGCTTAATACTCTGGCACATTGCTACAACCCTCTGCTATTTCACCGTCCCTGCTGAAGATGATCTCAGCCGATGCAGCATTATTTTAGCCGATTACATGCTGCATCTCTTGATCAGGCCGTATACAAGTGCCATGCTACCATCAGTACAGATTCTAGGCTGTAAGATTTACCTTGATACCTGTGCTGATGCTAAGCGGTTCTTTGACCGAAAACTTCCCCAACAGCGCTCCAAGCTCACGAAGGAGGAGCGACTCCGACAGGCCTGTGAGAAGATAATGCAAGTGAATACAACTGCAATTCACCCCAGCAAAATAAGGGGAGACGAGAGTAAGTCGGTGCTGTTTGATGGATGCCTGCTGGCTCAGGAGCTTCGAAGGTTGAACAGTAGGATCAATATATGGGAGATAATCAGTAAAGTGTGGGCTGAGATGCTGTTTCACTGTGTTCCTCATAGCCGAGCAAGTGTGCACCTGGAAAAGCTTGGCAAGGGCGGTGAACTTCTCACTCTGATCTGGCTTCTGATGACCCATCTTGGTTTGGGGAATAAGCACTTTCGCTACAAAAAGGACAGAGCAGCTGAACTAGTCATTGGTGAAAACATGTCTTAGACCATCATCAATTATGCATCTCTTGTACGTTGGGGTTAAATATAACATTTTTAAGTAGAGACTGAAACCAGACCTTTACGACGACCCGTTCATTAGAGCGATGTCTGGATTATCGGAGTATGTTGAAGTAACGTTTCCCGTTCATTACTAAGAGAGGTTGGATGATTTTTGTTTTAGTTGGGCATGTTTGCGATTCTATCCTTTTTCAATGAGATTTTATCTTTAGGTTTCAATCTTGGGGTTTTGATTTGGGGATTACCCGTACATAGTGTTAAGCGTCATTGCATCAATAGACATTAGATTTTATCTTTAAGATCTATTATCTATCTATCTATCTATCTATCTATCTATTACTATATACTAAAGCGGAAGCAAATTTCGATCACCACCATATCATGCCACATCACCCCTTAATAAAAGTATTATCTTATCAATCTTAGTTTTAAGCTTATTCTTATACATATTTACTTAAAATATTAGTTCTATATTGAATTTTGAGTTGCTTTGTATCCTTACATATTAATATCAATCCTATTATTATATGGTACAAATTACAAAACACCACCTGCATAATTCGTACATGGAGAGTTGATTGATAAAGGAGAGTTGGTTAATCTTATTATCTACATTTTAAAATATAGTACTGTATTAATCCAAATTTTTATTTTAAATAATTTTATTATTTATATAGATTATTTTATAAATTTTTAAATTTCAAAATATTTCTATCAATTTTTTTATAAAATTTGATAATGCATCTCATCTTATTGCATTCTTCCTCGATATATATGCTTATGTATGTATAAAAATAACTAATATAAAAACACAATATTTTTATATAAATATTTGATGATATATGAGAATTATGTTATTTTATAATCTAAAATATATGTAGGGTTTTAAAAGAAGACATATGATAATATTTATAATTATTATAGTGAATTTATATACAAGATAATAAAAGCAAAAAACACCCCCGTACAAGGTGCGGGTCATTTGCTAGTTATATACTAAAGCGGAAGCAAATTCTGCCACCATATTGCGCCACATCACCCCCTTATTTAAAAATCTATCTTATTAAATCTTGATTTTATCATAATCTTATACATACTTAATTAAGATAGTAGTTCTATCTTAGAATTTGAGTTGTTCAATTAATAATTCTATCCAAATATAAAAATATCTATCTTATCATTATACACATTTAATTAATACATAGATTTATTATAAACCTTTTATTTAAAAGATATTTTCTTCGTCATATACTATACTTCATAAGCATAATATTTTACCCATTTAATTAAATATCTTATTAATTAGCTTTAAATGAATTTTCGTAATTTAATTATTGTGATTTTTTAAAATCATCAACGGTAGCAAATTCTACTACTATATTTAAGACAAATATTCATTCTATTAAAATAATATATTAAATACATTTTTTACTATTGTATCATATAAAAATATCAATAAAAAAGTAGATGTTATATTTACCATATATATCGCTAATATTACATATTGATTACACTTTAGAAAAAAAAAGATAGATTTCTTAATTAAGATAATAATTCGTTAGCATTATCATTACATATTTATATATTTACTACTGTATTTAATTATTTTTTCAAAAGACAATAATATATATACGAAATAATTTGGTTTTCTATTTAACTTATTAAATATTATCTATATCTTCAATATTATAATATATTAATCCAAGTTTTTATTTAAACTTATTGATTTTATTATATAAGTTAATTTACACGATTTAATTAAATGCCAAAAGATTTGTATCAATTGTTAATAAATTGTGATAATGCATCTTATCTTATGTCATTCTTCCTCAAATATTTAAATATATATTTATGTATGTATAAAACGTAATTATATAAATAAAATTTATATATATAATGATATACAAGATATATTACAATTTATACTCCAAAAAATAAGCGCCGTTTTAAAACAAAGTATACATATGATAATATTTGTAATTGGTATAGTAAATTCATACACAATGCACTCAATAAGTATGTAACATCCCCGTACAAGATACGGGTCATCTGCTAGTTGAAACCTAAATTCACAACGTAAGGACGCATTACCCGTACATAGTACGGGGGTTAAAGTAGTTTTAGGAGAGATTTTATCTTTTTACTTAAGATAGATAAAATCTAATTAATCTATATTTTATATTCTTTTTGTTCTTTTGTGGTTCTCTGTTCTTGATGATTATGAACGCGTTTGGCCCCTTGAAATTTGGACGTACCAGATTTTACATCTCTAGTGACCTTTTTTGTAATAGAGGTTGAGATGCTTTTGATCAAAAAAAAAAAATAGAGGTTGTGATGCTCAGTCACTTGCCGTTTCTCAGATAAATTGTTTGAGCTTTCAGCTTTGTTTCTTTTCTTATTACTTCCAAGAAGAAGAAGGGCTTCTGGGATTGTAACACTAACCGCAAATTGGTATTCTGTAATTGGAACAATGTCCTGTTTTTATCTATTCTTTCTCTTCTTTTGCTCTTCTGGGTATCTAATAATATAGCTCACTTGGCAGTGGCATTGTTCTGTGATAATTGTGACTACTTTTGTATAGATCTCAAGTACTGCACGTAAACCGAAATATAACATCAATTGTGTCGTCTTGATCAGTATTTTATTTATCTATTTTGGAGATTTGACTGGGCTAAGCTTCAGTACTGATAACTAGTGCTGTATGTTTTGTGTTCAGGGGTGAGATCTCTTTTTATGTTAAAACATTGGTCGTTGGAAAATAATCTTCAGCATTCTCCTCCCACCATAATACAGGAATGCTGCAAGATGTGGTTGGCAACCAGGGGTCCTAAAGCTGAGTTCAATCCAAACAAAGCTTCGTTTGTGCTCCCTTTGTGCAGCTTGAACAAAGATGCATCTGCTTTCTTCATCCGGTTCTTCTTTGATGCTTACATGCCCACTCTCTCCAAAAATATAAAAGATGACATAGTTTCTACCTACGAGCTCTGTGAAGGCGGTTGAACTCGTCACTATATTAGAGTTGCTATTATATACTTGTTATCAATCACTTTGTTCCATTTTGGGATCTGTAGATAGTTGTGATGGAGGACTGCAGAACTGGTGTTCTAATGAATTGGTACGAGCTGGGGAAGCTTCTAGGCCAAGGCACTTTTGCAAAGGTTCATCGTGCAAGGAATCTACAAACCAATGCCAACGTGGCGATCAAGATTGTAGACAAGGAGAAGATTCTCAAGGTTGGAATGATGGATCAAATCAAGAGAGAAATTTCATTAATGAGCCTAGTTAAGCACCCTAATGTGGTTCAGCTTTATGAGGTAATGGTCAGCAAATCCAAGATTTACTTTGTGATGGAGCACGTTAAAGGCGGCGAGCTTTTCAACAAGGTCGCCAAAGGCAAGCTCAAGGACGACGCTGCAAGAAAGTACTTCCAGCAGCTCATAAGCACCGTTGATTGCTGTCATAGTAGAGGAGTCTATCATAGTGCCGTGTCACGGGGTTGGATTGATGTGGGTTCAGTCCTAATCCAATCCAGTTAAGCTGAAAAAAGTGCTAGATTATATGTGAGAACAGATGAAAACGTACAATTAGACGGAAGCAATCAAGGAAAGAACTAGCAGAAGCCTCTGATTTTAAATGCTCCTTTTCTGGCGCAACAAGAGGCAGTTATAAAAGAAAATGACTCAACGTGAATCTCTAGCAGTCTCGTTCCTACCATACACCCTCCTCGTCACAATACTGGGAAATAAATTGTAGCTTGCGGCAGTCCTGCACCTCCAGATATGAAAGCTTTGGGAAAAGACGGTGTAGCTCTTCCCAACTCATTTTCAGATTGCGAAGAAAGCAGAGGCGTAACATCCTCACGTTCCACTTATGCTCTTCTGCTTCCGATTCAGTAGGAGTGTGGCCTATGTGAGTTATATGGTCCGACCCTCGAAGATAAAGCTTGTTCAATCTTGGGAACATGGTGGGAGTGAGCAATTTCAGTGCAGCATGTTTGGGTGTGCACCACAGACTCAATTTCTCAAGCTTCCGAAGAACTTGAGTAGGATGATAAGCATTCCCGGGGCCATCTTCGTCCGATGGTACAGTAGGGTTCCATACTATCTTCAGCTTGACAAGCCCCTTGATATTGGCCAGAGCTTTAAGTTCCCGGCTTTCTGGGAAATTCTTTCGGGAAACAAAAATGCTGAGCTTGTACAGCTTCTTTAGACTCGACAAATAGTGAAGAATGCAGAAGAATACAGGGTGACGGCCTGCGATAACAAATCCCTTGAGCACCTCAAGGTTGGGGAGCCTACTTATCACTAAGGGCATCCTGAGAAGACGGTGGCATCCAGACAAGTCCAGGTGCCTTAGGCTTGTCAGACTACCCATATTCCGTGGAAGTGATTCTAGGGCTTGACATGCTCTCAGGTCGAGCACGATGAGGCTTCTCAGCCCGCAAACAGAGCGAGGTAGCTGCCCCCCGAGTGATGAAATGCCCTGAAAGCTTAGCAGCCTCAGCCTCTTCATCTTGTTTAGGCCTTCCGTAATCAATTTGAGGTTTTTTACTTGGATATTGTTTAGCCCGATTTGGGATCTTCCAAGATGAAGTACTTCCAAACCTTCCATAGAAGCCAGGATCTGAGCTTCACTCTCGCTGATTGCAGGTTTGTTAATGTTGAAAACTGTGGTGACCGGATTCCCCATAGCAAGGAGACCCCCAGCTTGACCCGCAGATGCCAGCAGCACCTTGACATCGGCCTCGGCCTCTGTGCTCACGAACGACCGAGCGGATGGCTCCATCGTCCAGCTGTCCGATCCTCTCTTCTTCTTTTCGACCTGCTTGATAAACCGCTTCCGCTGTAGCAGCCCGAGTAGCACTTCGCCCACACGCTCCAGGGGTTCAGTAGGAGCGCCGCCCTGAATCAACCCCTCTCCGATCCACCAATTGATCAGGACCCTCTTCTTGATCTCCGCGTTTTCTGGGAAAACCAGGAAACACCACAGGCATTTCTTCTGCTCCAGGGTCAGACTGTTGTATTCCCTACTCATCATCAGGTCGGAAGAACTGCAATTGTCTTCGCCATCTCCTTTGGGGAATTGATAGTAGGATGCGGATGGTAGCTGGTTCTTCAACTGTTGCACAGCACGGGCGAGCTCCTTGATATTGGCCCCCTCACCCTTCCTCAAGTGTATGCCCAGATCCTCCTCGAACTTGCTCAGCTTCCCCAGCGACTTCTGGATGTACATTACGTCTTGCTTCAGCTCCTCAAGCTCCTTTTCACATTTATTACATCTATCCTGCACACTAGCTGCGTGCGGGATTTTGAGAAGAAGATCCAGAAGATCTGAGAACGCCGAATGCGGATCGATGTGGTTAGAGGATGTTTGGCCTGCCATGACTGACCGAGGATATGCTACCGAGTACCGACTACGCCCTCTTAAATTAACAAAAGTGAGGACGGATTTGATTAGTTCGGGTTTGGGAAGGGAAAGATATACCGTTCCGTATGGTCTGGCCTTGTTCTTACATATAGACGCTAGTTAAAAACCGCTTTTGAAAACCGCGTTCTGATAAATACAGTATGGTTTTTTAAAATTAACATGTTCAGATGTTTACTAGAATGATGTTGTTCACATGTTTTGGTCAACAAACTTAACTTACCCACTTTTCAAAAGAAGAAAAAGGTTATGTTTACAGACAGTACAAAATCAATGACTACACCAACTAATAAGTATCTTTGCAAGTTCAATATAAGAGCATCCACACTATCTAAATTTCTAATCTAAAAAATAAATTAATTAAATTCCGTTTTTGTCATATTTTACAGAGAAATATACAAATCAAAGAAAGAGAAAAATGTTTGTCTGACTTTCACGACAAATCTCCCCAAATTTTATCTTATCTTTTTCGTGATGTTTATGAAATGGATTATATCTATTACTGTACTATATAGTAAGGCTTACTATATATTAAAGCGGAAGCAAATTCTGCCACCATATCGCACCACATCACCCCCTTTTTTAAAAATCTATCTTATTAAATATTGATTTTATCATAATCTTATAGATACTTAATTAAAATATTAGTTCTATATTAGAATTTGTGTTGTTTAACTAATAACTCTATCCAAATATATAAACCTCTATCTTATCATTATACACATTTAACTAATACAAAGATCTATCATAAATCTTTTATTTAAAAAATTATTTTTTCGTCACAATCTATAAATCATAATTACAATATTTTATCCATTTAATTAATTATGATATTAAATCTTAAATTATTTTCGTAATTTTATTATGGTATTTTTTTAAATCATCAATGGTATCAAATTCTACCACTATATTTAAGACAAATATTCATTCTATTAAAATAATATATTAAATACATTTTTACTATCATATCATATTAAAATATCAATAAAAAAGTATATGTTATATTTAACATATATATCACTAATATTGCATATTGATTACACTTTAGAAAAAAAGATAGATTTCTTAATTAAGCTAATAATTCACTCACATTTTCATTACATTTTTATATACTTATTATTTAATTATGTTTTTTTTTTAAAATAACATATATTTACGAGATAATTTGGTTTTCTATTTAACTTATTAAATATTATCTATATTGTTAATATTATAATATATTAATCCGAATTTTATTTAAACTTATTCATTTTATTATATAAGTTAGTTTACGTAATTTAGTTAAAATGCCAAAAGATTTGTATCAATTGTTAGTAAAATGTGATAATGCATCTTATCTTATTTCATTCTTCCTCAATTATTTAAATATATGTTTATGTATGTATAAAAAGTAAATACATAAATAAAATTTATTTATATATATGATGATATACAAGAATTATGTTATTGATTAGGAATTTGTATTTTACTGACTGAATTCTATGTAGTATAATCTGAATTTTTACACAATACACTCGAATGTCTTTATGAGTTATGTGAACATCGTAATCTGAATTTTTAATTGACTATCTTGAATATGTTTATGAATGTTTGAATCTATCGTCGTTTAGATTTTTTTATTATACCATCTGAATTTGCTTGATTACAAATAACTTTAATGTGCTTATTGAAGCAATTTGTATTTTAGTGATTGAATTTTATGTAGCATAATTTGAATTTTCACTCCGACCAAAAAAATAATAATTTGAATTTTCACAATACACTTGAATGTTCTTATAAATTATTTGAATATCGTAATCTGAATTTTTAATTGAGAGTCTTGAATATGTGTACACAATACATTTAATATTTGCTTGATATTTGTTGAATATAAAATGTATGATAAAATAATTTATAAACAGTTGAATACGTATATTCAATGTGTGCATATTACATAGAAAAATGTGAATTGATACTCATTGACTCATTGTGCTCTAAGACCATGAATATGCATGTCGCGCTTGTTGATAATGGACATATAAGACCTTGAATATGCATGTCAAACAGTTGAATATATTACAAGTAAGTATCCATTATTCACTATATTTACATTCAGCACAATTTTACCTCAAACTAGACAATACAATTTGGATTCGACAGTGTGGATTGAATATTCAAAGTACGACAAATTCAAACAATGTTTAAATAATTCAAAATATTTTAGAACATATTCAACCATGTATATGACAAATACGAGTATTTTATATAGTCGAATATTTAAGTTGTATAGTCGAATATTTAAGTTGTCACATTGAATATTTGTATAGTTGAATATTGAAGTTGTATAGTCGAATATTGAAACAATGTAACCGGATTTGTGACGAGTGATGAAAATATGCGGGTAATATTTTCATAAAATCTGCATTATTCAAACCTTTAAAAAATGAAATCCCTATTACGGAGTATTAAGGATGTGCTCTTTATTTTTGGTTTTTCTAAAATTCAGATTTGAGGTTTAATTGACAACTAGAGTCAATCTCGTGCCTTGAAGGCATGATTTTGATATAACTAAAAATTTTCTTTAAATTTTATATAATGTTATTCGAAATGATATTTTATTTTTAGAAAAAGTAATTAATGTGCAAATATTATGTGGAGTTTAGGGGATAAAACACATACATTTTGATTATTTTATGATTGGATTTTTAATGAAAATGAAAAAGTTTTTTGCATGAAGGTACATTTTTTATGATAGCTTTTTATTATAATATATTCTTAATGTAGAGTTCTATAACCAAATATTATCATAAATAGTGTGCATTTTTTATTAAGGAGAATATTAAAATAGAAATGAGTTGATAAGAAGATTAATATAAAATTTATGTATAAAATTTAAAGTTCAATTTTTTAGAAAAAAAAAAACAAAATGAAAATAAGTAGTTAAGAAGATTTGTAAATTTGTAGTATGTGTTACTTTTATAAACATATAAATAAAATTGATATTGAAATTAGTAGATAAGAAGATTTCGAGAAAAATTATGTATAAAATTTAAATTTAAGTGTTTTCTAAAAAAGTTAAAATGGAAATCAATAGATAAGAAGAATTCTAATGTGGGGTCTACAATGAAATTTCAACCAGTGCAATAAATTAAATTTTTTTAATAAAGATGAGTGATGCGGTTCAATGAGAAATTGACATGTGTCGTGTTAAATTTCATTTTTAACATCCACTTTAGTATATAGTTATGATTATGATGATTAATCCTATTTTGAAGGACCTTCCATTTAATTGTATTATCAATTCCAATTTTATTAAAATTTAATCTAAATCGTGATCCTTGATATATAGCGATCTAACACACTATATTTGTTCACCCGTTTCACTGTAAGAGAGATGTTTTACGTGAATCTCCCTCCTTGTATCGGGTGTATTAGTTTGCGCGTTACTTTTTGTTGCCATTATAAATTTAAAAAAAGAAAAAGGATAAAAGGAGGGACAGAGTGGGCATTTGGTCAAAACAAAAAAGGCCAAACATAAAATGAAACTACTGGTGGTCACTCGGGCAGGGAGCCTACACGCTTACCTAGCTTTCTGCTTGTAAAATAAAGTAAAGGCGTGTTTTTGGTCCTCTAACATCTCAGCCTGAATCAAACATGGCTGGCAAATCCTGTTCTAGCTCAGATCCAGTGTTGGATTTGTGGAGTGATGTTGCCAATATTGCGATTCCAACTTGTGGAAACGCTGCTGCGGAGGGTCCGTGCCTGAAGTGCGATGACTGTCAAACTGCTCATCTGCTTGACCGGCTGAAAAGGGACGCCTCCGACGTGAAATGCTCACTTGAAAATCTGAGCATCTTCGGGCGGGATTTGCGCAGGTACATGCAACCCCTCGCAGATCGGGTCCTGGGGGGCAACATTCAGCCCAATGACGTCTGCGCCATTCTTGAGGAGCCGCGTTTCAGGGAGCTAACCCGCGCTGTGAAGCACTTTAAGCTTCAGCTACCGTTCACGTCCTACTACCACTTATCTGATGGGAGTCCAAGTTCCGTGACCGTGATTGGGGAAAGCGATCGTCATCCTCCACGCGTTCACACTTCAGCGGTGCTGACTGCTGATGAATTGGAACGTAGATACGACGAACTAAGTGAGGTTCAGAAGAAATGTCTGTGTTTTTGCTCGGTTTTCGATTCCGAGATTAAGAAGAGGGTGCTAATCAACTGGTGGATCGGAGAGAAACTGCTTCCTGATCCGGCTGCTGATTCCCCTGGACAAGTCACGAATCTGGAGCAAGCGGGCGAGGCCATACTCGAATCGCTGCAACAGAAGCAGTTCATCCATCGCGTTCACAGGAAGAGGCGGGCTACGAATGTTTGGCTGATGCAGCCACCTGTCCAATTGTTTGTGCGGGCCAAGGCAAAGGCCGACGAATTCTTCGACTTGGATAGCACGATCTTGTCTGAAAACGTTATGCTGCTGAAATCTGGTAATGAAGTTGGCCATCCTCTTGATGCCAATGAGGTGAAAACCGTATTCAACGTCGATAGGCTTCTGATTGGAGTGAATGAAGCTAAGGCGTTGGCTTCAATGGAAGGCTTAACAGTGCTTCACCTAGGAAGATCCCAGCGCAAAGCAAATCAGCACATACAAGTGAAGAACCTCAAATTGATCATGAAACGGATCAACAAGATGAAGCAGCTGAGGCTGTTGAGCCTCCAGGGCATTTCAGCCATCACCAAACTATCAGACTCGGTTGGCAATCTGAAGGGCCTTGTGGTACTCGACCTCCGAGCATACCAAGCTCTGGAGTCCCTTCCATCGAGCATAGCGGATCTCAAAAGTCTCACCCGTCTGGACATGTCAGGATGCTACATTCTGCTCCCGCTGCCCAAGGAACTATCCTCTCTTACCAACCTTGAGGTGCTCAAGGGGTTTGTGATCCGCAACCTTGAATCCACAGGAACGACCAAAAGCTGCACACTCGCTGATTTGCAGACGCTAAAGAAGCTGCACAAGTTGAGCATTACTGTTTCAAGGGAGAATTTCCCACAGCATCAGGACCTTAAACATCTTGCCAATATTGTGGGTCTTGTCAAACTTAAGATTGTATGGATCCCTGCAACTTCCCAACAGAACCAAGCAAATGGTCATTCAGATCAAAATAGACTCCCAGTGCTGAATGAACACGGCCAAGAATACGGTAATGGAGTTCAGAATGATAGGGCCATAGAGATCGCTGATTCAGCCCATAATGTGAGTGACCAAGCTACACACTCAATTCAGTATGAGCAGGCCCCAGAGAATAATAATCTGGCTCGGAACCAACAAGTCCTAGAGAAAGCTAATCAAGTTCTGAACTCAACAGCTGAGTCTTCCATGCATTGGACTTCTACATTGTTCAAATGCTGCTTCAGAACCCAGTTGGAGAAGGGAAATAAGACAGGAGTTCTGGAGAAGCTTGAGAAATTAGATATGTGGTATGCACCAGAAGAGGCCGCCCGATTGCTGCTGGCTCCTAGGAAGTTAACTGCCCTAAAGAAGCTTTATATTAGATGCGCAAAGTTTCAGCATCTAAATTTCAATCATGTTGCAGATGACAGGTGGAATGTCGAGATGCTCCGGCTTCTATCTCTACCCAATTTGGAAATGAGCTGGGCAGAGTTGAAGGATGATCTATTCCCTAGGCTGTCTTATCTGGAGCAACAAGATTGCCCCAAACTCCAACTTTCCCAGTATTGCGATGATGTGGGTGTTTGGAATTTGGGTTGACCAAAAGGGCTAGGAATTGAATTTTGATAATGTCTGTTTGTTGGGCGTTATATTTTTGTTATGTAATTCGAATCTTATATACACGTAAGAATGGGTTGTTGCCACCATTTATTGCCTTAATCACCCCTCCTTCCCATCTTTTTATATACTAGAATTCATGACCCGTGCTACGCACGGGTTTAAAAACTATTTTGAAGCTTTATTAATCAACTTTAACTTGCGAGAGAAGCACTCTTTATTTGCATCTAAATGAAATTACGTACATATGAAAAATATAGAAAACTATAGAAAGCATATGAAAGATTAAAATAATATTGTTGGTTATTCAAAATATTTTTATATACATGAAAACTATAGAAGTTCAAAGAAACATACCCATATTTTATGATTTAGGACATAAATACATTTTGTGATTTTCGTTAAAAAAATACAAATATTTTATGATTTATGTTATTCACATATTTTGTTACTTACGTGAAAAAAATACACGTTAAGAAAATATTCATATCCACACATAATACAACAAATACCCACAAATCACATTTTAAAAAAATACACATATTTTATGATTTAGGGTATAAACATATTTTGTGATTTATGTTAAAAAAATTATTGATTTATTTATATACTTGAATCATATATACAAATAATACAACAAATACACACACAAAACGTTTTTAAAAATACACATTAAAAAAATATACAAATAGCACAAAAATGTTGCTAGAGTGAACCCCAAACCTTTGGATAATAAGAGGAAGACTTTACCACTATGCTATTGTGGTTTGTTTGATTATGATTGCATAGTGTTTATTATATAGGGAAGATTGCAATGTACACTAATGGAGCATTTAATGGGGACACCACCTAACTTTTATATATATATATAGATACATCTTTTAATCATCTTAAATCAGTAAAACAATGTAGCTCAGACGGTATCGATGTCACCTCATGTACACTTGGTCTAAGGTTTGAGGCCTGCTTAATGCCAAACATTTTTCCTAAACAGAGGTTTGAATAATTTTAGAATTACACATTTTTTTTATAAATACTCCTGCAACCGAGTAATCTTGCCTCAAACTTAGACCAAGTTTGAATTCTCCAAAACCAACTGTTAGTACACAAAATATGTCATGTACAAGTTTCAACTCCTTCTTCAATGTTCTTCTCCTCTACGCGCCTCTTCGTCTTCAATGACCTGCAAAACAATGGACCTAGGGGCGAGCGACCCCTAATCCACCTCCGATGCTTAAGTCAAATAGGTGCAATGTCGATTAAAGGCGTCAGGCAAAGCGATAGCTTAGAACTTACCAGGCACATGAGCGAATACATGTGTATTTATAGAGGAGGGGGAGGGGGCGCGCCTCCCTATGGGCCGATCGGGCCTATCTAGGGTTAGGGCGAATATCTTGCTCCCCAAGTCAACCAATATCTTATCCCAAACGAAGATAAGATCCTCCTTCATAAATATTATTCTATCTAGAGTAACTATCCTAATAAAGGATAAAGCAGAATAAATATGGATAAGCATAATAAATAAGATAGAAAAATAAATGCTAACTAATTGATATGGAATTATGTCCGCCAACACCAACTCAATGCTGCGAAATTCAAACCTCACATATTAATTGCATTCTTTAAAGCTAGCAAGATTATAAGGATCCAATATTGTCATTCAAATCATTCCTCCTACAATTTTCTCACGGCTAGCCATTAGTTATATGCGCTTGATTTATGATTTTAAAAACAGCTGGCCATTAATCCACTAAACACTCCTTAAGACTCTATCCATCAATGCTAAGCCAAATTGAAAGATGTAATGTTGGACCCAAAACAAAAATGTAACGCCTAAAATATATTAAACGTATGTAACGCCCAATTAATTATGAAATACACCCCTTAAAAATTATTAAGCTAAATAATTTTGAAAGGTAACGCCTAATTATGAAAGACTCCACTCACATTGTCGACATTATTCCTATAAATAGATAACTTTGAGATGGTATTGAGAGGGATTGACTTGAGTCTTGATTCCAGAATTTGCTCAAACGTAAGTACACATTTTGTCACATTATTTGTTCATGTTCTCTATTTTTAATTAATGTATATCGAAGTTCATATTACTTTCTTTTGGTGTAGATACAAATCAAAATCTTTGAATTTTTTAAAGGTGACACTAATTAATTTTGAAGGTAATGGTTCATTGTCATTTTGATGATCTAATTTCTTATTTTTGTCAAATATGCGGCATTTTTTGTTATTTCTCCTTTCCTAAGATTTTAATAATTGAGCGATGAGTTTGGCATACTAACATAATTTCCATTTGATCATACAAATCACTAATGATATATGCCTTAACTTTTCTTATTGCCTCAGGATAACTTGATTTCAAACAAGGAGTTTGATGAATAAAGCCTCAAATGGATCGTTCAAATACATTGGTTGTTTACATGGTAAAAGCATAAATATTTTATTTTTTGATGGACGGGCAATTTTTTTGCTGTATTTTTCGCGGAACGCGAAAATAATAATCTTCGCCAGGATACAGTTTTGTTTTTGATTAATAAATTATGTAGGTATTTTGTATTAAATTGTCCAAAAATAGTAGATAAAAATAATACAAAATATAAAATTATTTGATTTGATTTTATTAATTTCTTATGAGAATTATTTTGATAATATGACTTTTTTGTTACAATTAAGTCTTCTAGCCAAATGACCATGTGTGAGGATTACTTTTTTTTTATAGACTTTTTAGAGGAAATTTAAATCGAAAGCGTATGGTTAGCTCTTAAGGTTTTGCATTCTCGCTAAAAAAAGATAAGGTTTTGCATTCAAGTCATAATATTATAACATGATATATGCATGTAAAATGACGAATAACTATAATATGAAGTAATATTATTAGGATATATAAGACATAGTATCATGCATTAATAAGCAATTACAAATAAAAAGGCAAAACAAAAAGAAAACATGCATTTTTCGACAAGGAAGAGAAAAATAAGAGTTGTAAAGATTGTATAATTGTTGGATAGCATTTAAAAATTACACCATTTTCATGTTTCACCTTCGTCTTTTCCTATTCTAAACTTTATGTACCTATTTATTAGCTAGATATGCAATATTTTATAGTTTCTCAAAAATTTAGCAGGTATAGTAATCATTTATTTGTTAACTATTGTAAAAAGCTTTTGTACTTCTTTCTTGACACATAATTATCTCATACACTAACGTATTTATATAAAATCTTTGCCCGAGTGTAACACGGGCATCATCACTAGTTATATACAAGATGCATGTTTCATGTTCCATTTATGGCAAAAACTGACCGCTATATGAGCTTGATATGCAATATATTGTTCTAGACTTATAGCATCCTACAAGATCTTGTTCCTGAGTCATCCCGAGTCGGAAGACTTGGGTTTTCTTAATCCTAATAAAGCCGTGATTAGTGTAAATTATCAAAAGCTCCAAATATATGGCTTATATACTTTTTTGAACTTTGCCAATTGACTTCTGATCGGACTAGGCATTTTGATCCGATCTAGACATTTAGGTCCCGTTTGGTAACACTCTCAGAATCGAAATGGAATCAGGAAAAACTAACCATTCCAAAGGCATGTTGTTTGGTAGGGTGTCGGAATGAACCATTCATAATAATTATGGTTTAAAATTCTTAAAATTTAGGGTTACTAGTGATGTTGCCTGTGCATACGCACGGGGCAAATTTTCGAATGATCATAATATCTCTATAATTTTGGATTAAACCGATGATGTAATTGTACGTACCTATATAATGTATGTTTATAATGTATCATTCGTTTAAAAGGGTTCATATTAATATGTTAGGATAAATTGAAAAGGCTTATGGTAAAATGTGTAATTACATTTTAATAAATAGTATTTTTATTAAAAATAGAAATATATCAGGACATAGAAAACTACAAATTTATTATTAAAATGTAAAACGGATATCTAATTAAATCTATCAAAATAAATATGCACACATATATTAGCGCATAAAAAAATACAAATTTAGCATTACATGTAAATCAAAAATCTAATTAAATTAATGTGAGTCTAAACTCCATTACATACATTTTGAGCAATATGCTTTAAAAGTTAAATTATCTTGGAATATTTATCAACATACAAGCTTGTATTTGTCTTTTCTTCTGCCTTGACCTATTGGTGCTATAAATATGGAAGCTGCATCACTACAAAATAGGAAAAAAAAAACAACTTGAAAATTAGAGTTCGGTTAAATCATTTTGAGCGTCATCACAAAAAAGTTTCAAATGATTTACAAATTCATCAAGAAAAACCAGAGATTTAGCAAACAATCAGTCAAAGAAAAAACAAAGTATAATCACGAAACGGAACTCATGGAACTCACCTAACCACAACAATCGTTACAAATTGCGTCCGTTTTCTTCGAATTGGCGTAACCTTCGAACGCCATCGTCTTCCAAATCCTGAAAACTACACAATTTTTGGAGATGGAATTAGAAGATGTAAAATCAACCAATAAAGCATTCAATCAAAAGATTATAAAATCAATCAATAAATCAACAGTGTGAATTTCAGTGATTTTGTGCTTTTTTTTCTTCCCTTCAACCTGAGAGAGAAAGGAATTGAAATGGCGAGATTAGAGGGGCAAGGTCTGTTATTTGAGAGGAGAAAACCGAATATATAAATTAATGGGCCTTTAATATACATTATTGCCATTTTTTCCGTTTCATTTGCTATTGTAACTGGGCATGAAATGCATGCACTCACACGAATCACGCTAATGTCATTAGTCGGATTGAATTGATTGACGGGTTAAAACATATCTAGCCCCTCGAACTTACGCAAATTTGTCACTTAGACACCCCACCTTTGATTTGGACCTATTGGGTACTTGAACTTATATTTTTTGATCTATTGAACACCTGTTTGCTGACTTGTGCAAAAAAATTGCCACCATGGCGCCATGTGTGAATACATGTGTATGCCACCTCATTATTTTTAATTAAAAAAATAAAAAATAAAAAAACAATGAAATATACATTTATCAAATAAAAAAAATTATGTAATTGGATTTAGTGAAGCTATATTTTCATTCAGCCAAAAAAAAACAATTCCAAATAACAATATCTTTCTTATATGTTAAATTAAAAACAATTAATTTTGGGTTTTAAAAGTTAAAACAGATCATGTCCTTCGCCGGACTCGGCGTCGGCAACGAGGTCTTCGTCCTCCTCCGCGCTCGACCACCGCTCCGCGTCAGATCTGGGATCTCCCGTCCCTCGGCCCAACCCGACGGCGGCCCGCCCTTCTCCCTCTCTCTCGACCTTTCTCTGTTCGCTAGCCCCGCACAAACGCCGCCCGACTCCTCTGCCCAGATCTGCGGACCCCGACGCCGGCAGCCCGACTCGACTTCCCGACCCGACTTCGACCCACCTGGACTCCTCTCTTAGCCCTCACTGGTTCCCTCTCCATTCCGCCACTACTCCCTCACATCTGTAGACTTCGAACCGACGACGATGGACTCGATCTGGGTGCGGGGGAAGTAGCCGCCGAGCGCCGGTGTGAGGTAGGTCGAGTGCGAAGCAAGCGAGCGCAGAGGCGAGCACAAGGTCGTCGACGGGGCCGGCTTGCCGTCGGGTTTGGCCGAAGGTGTGGAATTCCCAGATCTGGGCTGGAGTCGATAGTTGAGGGCGGCCGAGGAGGCCGGTGAGGCGAGCGAACGAGGAAGGCAAGAAAGAGGTCTGGGGTGGCGATTTCGTCAGGGTCCCAGATCTGACGCGTGCTCGAGGAGGTCGGCCAGCGGTGGTCGAGCGTTACCGACGGCGAGTCTTTTCTCTGTTGAACGAATGATATTGTTACATATAAGAAAGCTATTGTTATGCTGATAAAAAAATAAAAAAAGATATTGTTAATTTTAAAAAAAATTTGGCTAAATGAAAATATAGCTTCACTAAACCCAATTACATATTTTCTTTTAATTTGATAAATGTATTTTTAATTTTTTTAGTTTTTTTAATTAAAAATAATAAGGTGACATACACATGTATACACACATGGCGCCATGGTGGCAATTTTTTTTGACAAGTCAGCAAAAAGGTGTTCAATAGGTTCAAAAATATAAGTTCAGGTACCCAATAGGTCCAAATCAAAGGTGGGGTGTCTAAGTGACAAATTTACGTAAGTTCGGGGGGATAGATATGTTTTAGCCATTGATTGACTGTTCAAATTCGTTTGTCATTCCCATGAGTAACACCCAGTGCCTTGCACGAATCCTGGGGTTACAATGGAAAATTCATGAGATCAAGGCTGATTGTTTATAACTTAATGATTATTTGAACAGATTCCTGCACGAAGAATATTTCGAAATATTTTATCGAGGTACTTCAAATTAAGATAAATAAATCTGAAATCCCTTTTTGGGGCCTAATCCTCATGTTGTTTGGCTGTCATAGTGCCTTTGAGTTAGATATGACCCCTACATCAATTTTGGTGCATTTTAAATAAATTCAGTTATGATTGGAGTTTCAGTTTCAGTTATGATTTTGGTGCATCAATTTTGGCACATAACTGAGTTTCAGTTTCAGTTTTCTTTTCTTTTCTTTGGGTCTTTCAGGCGCACCCCCTTTGCGTAAGCCAGGGGTGCCCCCATCCTGACCTCCCAGATTCCCCGGAAGGGTACTGGGTTATAAAGTAAAGTAAAGTAAATCTGAAATCCCTTTGTTCAATTATTTGTGTTTTATGAGTTATCTAAAAGGTGCATGTTTAACTTACAATATTTGTATTCTAAAAGAGTATCTTGACTCAAATTTTTGGTAATATTGTGATTAAAAATGTTTTAAAGAAATTTGAGTCAAGATCACTAAAAATCATTTAATGTAATCTGGCGCTGATATTTTTGAAGCTTTGTTTTGGGAAAAATGAAAAGTGGGTATTTGGTAAGACTTGAACCTTAGACCAAGTGTATATGGGGTCTCATCAATACCATCTGAGCTGCACTGATTTACTAATTTTAAGTGATAAAAAGATGGGAAGAAGGAATGATTAAGGCAATAAATGGTGACAACAACCCATTCTTATATGTATATAAGATAAGATAAGATAATTATGATTTCAAGGATTTATGACTTTTAGAAATTATAATTTAAGGTTGTGGAGTTCAGGATTCAAGATAAACAATTACAGTTCTTGGAATGAATGATACCTGCCATTTTCGGCTGGAATCAAATTAGCATGCAGGGTTGGAATGAGCCATTCCTGAGAATGAAATCGATTTCAGAATTTCCTATACCAAACATCATACTGAAATCATTTATTCCCGATTCTCATTCCCAGGGAATTAAACCAAACAAGGTCTAAATTGATTGTTGCCTACGAACTGGGGTTGCTAATGGGCAGGACGGATAAATTAGCATACTGTATTTGGGTTGATTAGAAGAGCCAACCTGCCCATTAAATTCCACATTTTTATAAAATTTCGATAAATACTTTTTCATAAGGGGTGATTTGGCTATACTCCCTCCGTCCCATTGAGTTTGTCCTAAAGAACAAATTTCGCGGTTATTAAGGAAGTGATAAGTTAGATATTGTGATATTAGAAAGTGGGTAAAAATTGAAATTGAATGGGGATAGTTTTATAATTTTATATGTGTAAAAAGTTGAAAAGTGATAAAGTAGAAGAAAACGTTTGATTTTGGATGTAAAAAGTGAGTTTAGATAAGGGTAATATTGTAAGAAATTATTGATATAAAAATAAAGAGGACAAACTTAAAGGGACGTCTAGACTTGAATATGAGACAAACTCAATGGGACGGAGGGAGTATATTTGAATGGAACTATGTGGGGTTACGTCGCTACCAGCAGTGTATATATGTACAAGACCTCTAGTCTAAAGGCCATGAACCTCCATACACAACACTTCTTCCTTCAAACCTCACCACATACTTATGCACATGTAGTTAAATTTCCCTTGTAGACTTGTCCAAGAGCCTTTATGATGTCAAAGAGCCTAAGGTGTTATCGAATGGAAAGCAGGCAGTTGAATACGCAAGTACAATATTTGTTGATTTTACACCTCCTATTGTCCCATGATTAGAGATTATAATATTGATAAATTTTGTCGTTATCTTGTTTATAAGATATGCAATTCAATGAACGAGAAAGTAAGAACGCGGTTTACAAGCATGAAAGTAAGAGTTTGGATGATAATTCATTGTAATTTCAAAAAAATCGCCTTTTATACTCAAACTAGTTTAACCCCCTACTATGTACGGGTAATGCGATTATAAATCAATTTAATTAGATATGTAACGTCAATGATCACGTTAAAAATATAAGATCATATATATGTATCTTTGTATTATGATTAATTTTTTTTAACCAAGCAAGTTTATAAGAAGGAGCCAAGCAAGGGAGCTAAGGAGCGGAAGAACCATGCAAAGAATGAAGAGGAACTCAAGGAAAACCAAGAAGAGAAGAAGGACCGAGACCCCGGATCGAGTTACTACCAAGTCGGGCCCGAGTTCGAGCACCAGAGCATGGGACCGACGTTCACAACGTCGGGCCCGATGTCTGCCCGCGTCGGTCCGAGTCGGCAAAGGGAAGGATTGGGCTCCAAGAAGAGAAGAAGGACCGAGACCCCGGATCGAGTTACTACCAAGTCGGGCCCGAGTTCGAGCACCAGAGCATAGGACCGACGTTCACAACGTCGGGCCCGATGTCTGCCCGCGTCGGTCCGAGTCGGCAAAGGGAAGGATTGGGCTCCAAGGCACAATGTTGTGATCTTCCAATTTTGCCCTTCTTCTAATTTTGGAATTCCTTGATACCCAATCCAAGAGAGAGGATAATTAGAGGTGATTAGAGAGCATTAAGGAGATCAATCAGACACACACAAAAATCACTCTCAAAAGGCTCAAGGAAGACTTGGAGAGCAAGGAGAAGAAGGGAGGAGCAGAAGAGAGAGAGATCGGTGGAGCTAGAGAGGAGATTAGTGAGTTTTGAACTTGTTTTGCTTTGGTTTAGTAGAATTAAGACTTGGATATTGTGAACCCTTTTGGATTTGAATGTAATTAAGCCTTGATTTGAGTTTGATTATTGATCTTTGCTTGTTTTACCATTTGATTGCTTTTTACTCTTACTTGATGGAGTAGATTCCATAGTCTTGGGCTATGGGGGAAACCCCTAGCTAGGATTGGGTAGGAACCCCCAATTCCATAGCCTTGAGTGCTTGATCTAGGAATCTTCTCTACATTGAGCTTCAATTCTCTTGTGGGAACAAGGGACCTAGGGCTCGTGATTGGTAAGAGTAAGCGGGAGCGATCTTGAACCCATCACTAGACCTAGCATCGAAGGCGAGTGGAAACTCCCTTGGGTCGAAGTGTAGAGTGGAGGGATCGAAGGCTAGCAACCTCGATCTCACAAGGATCAACACTTATTGGCTGAATTGGGGTGGAATTACCCAAGTCTAGTCAGGGAAGGAACCCAAAAACCCAAGACCGATCTACCAAATTTGCCTAGTTCGAGTTACCTAGTCATCGGGCCCGACGTTGTGTGTGTCGGTCCCGGTCAAATCAACCTCGATCCACCCTCGGACCGAAGTGACCAGTGTCGGTCCGAGGTGTTCTCTTCGATTTTCCTCGTTTTTACCTTTCTTTTACCTCTTCTTAGTCTTTTGGGTACTCTCAACGCACGAATTTTGGCGCCGTTTGTTCGACACCCTACCTCTTTACTACAATTGGGTTCGGTTTATAAATTTAAATTTTGATATCATCCGATCCGGACGAGACCCCGTCAGAATTTTGGCGCCGTTGCCGGGGAGTTCTACTTGTTTGAGGTACCCCTCTTTTATTGAGTCTTTGATTGGTAGTGATTTGGGTGAGGGACTAGCCCAAGCCCCTTGTTTGTTTTGATTCGGTTTTGTTTGTGTCTTTGGTTGTAGGTGTATGCGAGCTCGTTCCGTCCGAGGAACACTTGAGTTCGATGACGTCTCTCATTTTGGTGGGGTTTTTTGGTAGTTAATTTCCCTTGTAAATGTGTGTTTTTCATTCCCTTTTTTGTTAGTTTCATTCCTTTTTAGCTTAGTTCCCGGTTTTCTTTAGGATTCGGAAACTATGCGAGTTTGTTATGTTTTGTAGGTAAAATGGTGCAAATGAGGACATTTTGGAGGAGCAACTAAGAAGGAGCTAAGCAAAGGAATCAAGGAGTGGAAGAGCCATGCCAAGAATGAAGAGGAACCAAAGGAAAACCAAGAAGTGAAGAAGGACCGAGGCCCAGGACCGAGCACCACTACATCGGGCCCGAGATCGAGCAACCAGTAGCCAGGACCGACGTTCCCAACGTCGGGCCCGAGGTCCCCAGCGTGGCGGTCCGAGTCGGCATTTGTGAAGATTAGGCTCCAAGGCACAAATGTGGTGATCTTCCAATTTCGCCCTTCTTCTAAATTGGAATTCCTTGGTCCCCAATCAAGAGAAAAGCATAATTAGAGAGAGATTAGAGATCATCCAACAACAATCCCACACAAAATCACTCTCAAAGGCTCAAGGAAGGCTTGGAGAGCAAGGAGAAGAGAGGAGGAGGAGAAGAGGAGGAAATCGGTGGAGAAGAGAGGAGTTCTAGTGAGTTTGTACTTGTTTTGATTTGGTTTTAGTAGAATTAAGACTTGGATTTTGTGAACCCTTTGAGATTTGAATGCAATTTGAGTTTGATTTGAGATTGATGATTGAGATTTGCTTGCTTTTACATTTGATTGCTCTTTACTCTTATCTTATGGAGTAGATTCCATAGTCTTGGGCTATGGGGGAAACCCCTAGCTAGGATTGGGTAGGAAACCCCAATTCCATAGCCTTTGAGTGCTTGATCTATGAATCCTCTCTACACGAAGCTTCAATTCTCTTGTGGAAACAAGGGGCATAGGGCTTGTGATTGGTAAGAGTAAGCGAAAGTGATCTCTCACCCAATTGCTAGACCTAACATCGAAGGAGAGTGAAAACTCCCTTGGGTCGAAGTGTAGAGTGGAGAGATTGAAGGCTAGCAACCTCGATCTCACAAGGATCAACACTTATTGGTTGAGTTGGGGTGGAATTACTCAAGTCTAGTTAGGGAAGGAACCCAAAAACCCAAGACCGATCTACCAATTTTGCCAAATCGAGTTACCCAGTCATCGGGCCCGACGTTGAGCCAAGTCGGTCCCGGCCAAA
This sequence comes from Polygonum maritimum, assembly GCA_963924305.1. Classification (NCBI taxonomy): domain Eukaryota; kingdom Viridiplantae; phylum Streptophyta; class Magnoliopsida; order Caryophyllales; family Polygonaceae; genus Polygonum; species Polygonum maritimum. The sequence continues at coordinate 23,192,572 of OZ002729.1, forward strand.
ACAACCTCGATCCACCCTCGGACCGAAGTGACCAGTGTCGGTCCGAGGTGATTTCTTCCGTTTTCCTTTATTTTGCCTTTCTTTTACATCTTTTTAGTCTTTCGGGTACTCTCAACGCACGAACTCCCGTGTGTTCGACACCCTACCTCTTTACTACAAGTGAGGTTCGGTTTACAAATTTAAATTTTGACCACCACATCTCAAATTTAAAAATATGTGATGTGTTTAATGCATTGTCACATTGATTTGAACTTTGTTTCATTTAGCCACAAAATCTTCCATATCCTACCTTGAAGATAAACCGTTGTTTGTAGCCCCGTTTTAGCCTTAGACCTTTGTTTGAAACTCCTCAAAAATATGATTCCTAGCCTATATGACTTGACCCTTATGGGATTGGACTTTAGTGAGAGGTTTTGGAAGTATATTTGGAGAGTTGAGATTCTCTTTGGTGAAGGGCAAAGAATGGAGTTATAAACCAAGTGGGTAGTGCATCTTTGAAGTGAGAAAAAAGAAAGAAATGTTGGAAAAAATATTGGATTGAAAGCAAAATGCTTAAGTGTAGAGAAATGGGTACCGACCGAGTTAAAGTGCACATCGGGCCCGAGTTATAGTGCAAGTCGATCCTAGTGAAAAAACAAAAGTGTGAAAAATCCAACAAAAAGTGTAGTGCAAAGATGAAGTGGAATGTTAAGTGAAAATGTGGGTTGAAAGAAAAGAAAGAAAAGAAGAAAAATCAAAGTCTTTTGGGAGTGTGAAGTTGAAAGTGGAATAGTTTGGTGAAGTTGGTGAGAGACTAGAGAGTTCAATCCCCATTATAAGCACCACAAGACCAAAATGATTCCCACCTTGAGAAACACCAAAAGCCCCATTACAACCCGGCCGAATGGAACCTTTTTGAGGACCTCCATTGAGCCAAGTTCATATTCTTTGTGTGCATTGTAATAGGCATCTCTAGGTGGAGGAATTGGTTATATTAGCTTCAATAGTAAAGCCTTTACTTGCATGATTTTTGAGTTTGAGTGTTCATTGCTAAACCTAAACACATGATGAGTGATACACATTTTCATATCCCTAAAGTGAGGCTTTGTTGCATTAGACTTTATTCCTTGAACACTTGATCATGTGTGATGACGTAATCTTGCTAGTATGTCTATCACTTGTTCTTACTTGAGTTTTTCATAAGAGGCTTTACTTGAAGATTGTGCTTCGGTCTTGTTTACATTGTTATTGCTTGAGGACAAGCAAGTTTAAGTATGGGGTATTCTGTTGTCTCTCATTTTGGTGGTGTTTTAGTAGTTGATTTCCTTTGTAAATATGTGTTTTTCATTCTCTTCTTTGTTAGTTTTGGTTCCTTTTTAGTTTAAGTCCCGGTTTTCTTCAAGAGTCGGAAACTATGCGAGTTTGTTTGACTTTGTAGGTAAAATGGCAAGAATGAGGACATTTTGGAGGAGCTAATGAAGGAGCCAAGTCAAGGAGTGCAAGAGCCAAGCTAAGAATGAAGTGGAACCGAAGGAAACCCAAGAAGAAGACAAGGATCGAGGCCCAGGACCGAGTACCACGACGTCGGGCCCGAGATCGAGCACTCAGTGACTAGGACCGACGTTCTCCAACGTCGGGCCCGAGGTGCATCCGTGTCGGTCCTAAGTCGGCGATTGAGAGGATTGTTCCCCAAGGCATATTTTTAGTAACTTTCCACATTTGCCCCTTTCTAAATTGGGATTCCTTGGTCCCCAATCCATGAGAGGCTATAAATAGAGGTGATTAGAGAGCATTAAGGGGATGTTTCGGATAGACCACACTCAAATCACTCTCTAAAGGCTCAAAGGAAGACTTGGAGGGCAAGGAGAAGAAGGGAGAAGGAAGAGAAGAGGAGGTCGTTGGCTTAGAGAGGGAGATTTGTGAGTTTTGTACTTTGATTTGCTTTGATCTAGTAGAATTGAGACTTGGATTTTGTTGACACTTTGGATTTGAGTGCAATTGGAGTTTGATTGGATGATGATGATTGAGTTTTGCTTGATTTTCATTTTGATTATGCTTTTCTCTTACCATATGGAGTAGATTCCATAGTCTTGGGCTATGGGGGAATCCCCTAGCTAGATTTGGGTAGAAAACCCTAATTCCATAGCCTTGAGTGCTTGATTTGTGAATCCTCTCTACATTGAGCTTCAATCTCTTGTGAAAGCAAGGGATCTAGGGCTTGTGTTTGGTAAGAGTAAGCGAGAGCATCTCGATCCCATCACAAGTCTCTAGCATCGAAGGTGAAGTGAAAACTCCCTTGGGTCGAGGTGTAGATTGGAGAGATTCGGGGCGAACAACTTCGATCTCACTAGAATCAAACACTTATTGGTTGAATTGAGGTTGAATATCCAAGTCTAGTTGGGAGAGGAACCCAAAAACCCAAGACCGATCTACTATTTGAACAAGACCGAGTTACCCAGTACATCGGGCCCGACTTGCATCACGTCGGTCCCGACCAACTCGACCTCGATCCACCCTCGGACCGAAGTGACTTTGTGTCGGTCCGAGGAGATCTCTTTTGTTTTCCTTTGTTTTGCCCTTTTCTTTTCCTCTTTTTAGTCTTTTCGGGTACTCTCGACACACGAACTCCCGTGTGTTCGACACCCTACCTCTTTACTACAATTTGAGGTTCGGTTTTATAAATTTAAATTGTGGGACCCTCCGATCCCGGACCGATCAGGCACCCAATTCAAGGAGTTTGGTGTGTGGAGAAGGCAAGTGGACAACCAATTTGTTCACATGGCGAATCAACTTCCAAGAGAAGAAGGGAGACTCCCGGGCCGACCCGAGGAGAATCCCCGTGCTCAACAACAACAAAATGAAGTTCAAGCCATAGGATTAAGGAGTGGACGGAGTTTGCCCGAGCCACAAGTCCCAAGAACAAGAGAAGAAGGTTGGACCGAGGTTCCCAGCACCTCGGGCCCGACGTGCCTAGATATCGATCCAGTAGATGGAGGAGGTTCCCTGAGTTGGACCGAGGTTGAGCAGAACTCGGGCCCGACTTGCCCTGTAGTTGGCCCGATGTTCCCAAAAGTCCCCTGCCCTAGGTCCGAAGTACCCGACGTCGGTCCCGACGTCGATCCTAAGTCGGTCCAAGATGAAGATGTGGAGAGAAGCCAAAATCGATCCAAGGAGGTGGACCCAAGCAAGAAGCAAGGTGTCACAACTCTTCCATATCCTTTGAAGAAGCCCAAGGAGATTGTTGAGGGCAAGTTCAAGCGGTTCTTGAAGCTTTTACAAGGCTTGAACATCACCATTCCGTTCACCGATGCTCTAAGTGAGATGCCATCCTATGCAAAGTTCTTGAAGGAAATCTTGAGCAAGAAGAGGTCAATTGTTGAGATGCAAGATGAGGTGAAGATCTTGGAGCTACCTCAAAAGCTAGGTGACCCCGGAAGATTTGCCATCACCGTGGGGATTGGATCCCAAAGTTTCAAGGCTCTTTGTGATTTAGGAGCAAGCATATCGGTTATGCCCATGAGCATATGGAGAAGGGCTAACCTCGGAGATATGGAACCGGTTGATATGAGTCTTACTATGGCCGATGGTTCATCAACAAAGGCTACCGGAATTCTAGATGACGTCCCGGTTAGAGTTGGAAGATATTTTGTGCCCGATGATTTTGTGGTCTTAGACATGAAAGAGGATCCGATGGTGCCCATTATTCTCGGGAGGCCGTTTCCAGCTACGGCGGGTGCAAAATTCGATGTGAGAAATGGGAAGGTCACTTTCGAGATTGGCGAGGAAAAGGTGGAGTTCCATTTCAACAAAGCTCTTAATGAACCGGATGCTTTGGGGATCTTAAAGTTGGAGGAAAACGCCAAGCGCAAGAGGGAGGAGTTGGAACCCACAAGAGAGGAAGAAGCACCATTGAGAGACCATGACATGGTCAATGTTCAAATGCATGAAGAGTCAAGGGATGGAGATAGCCCATCAAGACATGAAGAGTATTCTAATCTATATCCTTTTGATGTGGGAGACTCTTACATTTGTCTAAGTGATTTGAAAGAGGATCTAGAGGATGATTACCTTTGCTTGAGTGATTTGCAAGAAGACTTGAGTTATAATGTCATTGAGTCCTCTAGAAATTCTTTAGATTTTTGTGGTGTAGGTGATGAAGAGCAAGTTGAGAAGATGCAAGAGATGCCAACCTACACTTTGGAGGACAAAGGAGATGGAGAATTTGGAGGCCACACTTTCATCAAACACAAATGGTGGCACTTTGGTTATGAGGAAAATGGGGATGCATATGACAAGGAGGATCAATTCACCATTTTTCACCCTCCTTGAAGGGTAGAGGTTAGAAGTCAAGCTAGTGACTTAAAAGAAGCGCTCCTCGGGAGGCAACCCGAGTTTAGTAGGTTCATTTTCGTAGTTTCTAGTTTGTTTTTCTTGTTTGCCTTAGCTTAGATTCTTTCTAATCTCTCTTTAGCATGTGTTTTGTGGATATATGTGTTATGAGAGCTTCATGATCATGTGTGGTATTTGTGGAAATGATGCAATGACTTATGGGTAGACAATTGCCAAGCCGAGGGATTTTTAGGAAACCAAAACGAGTAGGACCGAGGTACCCAGTACCTCGGGACCGACGTTGCATGTCGGTCCACAGACTCGGACCGAGGTTGAGAACCTCGGACCCGATGTCATCTGTTCGTCGGTCTTATGCATTTCGACTTTCTCTTGTGTGAGCTTTGGGATTCATGAGCTTGAATGTTGGTTATAGCATGTTTATCATGATATATCTTGTAGCTTGACCATTGATATGTGATTCTTTGTTCATGCATGATTGGATTTTGTGAAGTGAGTGTCTTAAGAGCAAGTATGGGGTCATTTCCTTGCATGATGAGTTGTTAGTTGAGGAAGCTTGTGATATTGTTGTGATTGTATAGATTTTATCTTGGAGTTCTTTGTTTTGATTGTGTGTAGGTACCATGACTACCCGAGCATCTTCTTCAAGGATGGAGAAAGCAACAAGAATGTCCAAGAAGTCGTCCAAGAGGGTCCAAAGGATGGACGATGTGCGTTTCGAAGATGATGATGTGGCTAGAGAGTATGAGCGACTCATGGGTCTATCTCACCACACTCGGTGGTTAGATTGGGAGTCTATTAGGAAGATGTGCATGCATGAGGCTCTTATTCGGTGCTATTCTCATATTGGGCTCAACCTCTTGCTAAGGTGGAACAACACTCATTATCCCGTCTTGACGTCCGAGTTCATGGCAACTTTCAAGTGCACCTATGAGGGAGTCGAGAGTGAAGGCATGATTTCCTTCCAAATGGGCAACGAGTTGCAAGAGCTCTCTCTCCAGAACTTGGCACATTACTTTGGGTTCCCTTTCCCAAGAGAAGAGGCCTATGTTGATAATGAGAAGGTGGACTATCTTTGGAGGTTCGTAGCCGGAAGAAGAGAGATGAGGAAGGGCGCATCGACAAATGAGATAGCAAATCCACTCTTCCGAGTCATGATTCGAGCCTTGGGTTGTTCCATCTTTGCTAGGCATGAATTAAGCAAGCCAATGAAGGAGGAGGCCATGCTACTCTATGAGATGTTGTTTGAGAATGAGAAGCCAATGAACCTTGCATGGGAGTGGGTAAAGATGGTGAGGGATTTCCAAAGTTCCTCATGGATCTATTTTGGAGGCATGATAGCCATGTTGGCTCATCGTCTTGAGGTGGACTTGTCTACCTACACGCCGGCCCCTAATGGTGTAGAGTTCATGGACCTAAAGTACTTCAAGAAGGCCAACATCATCAAAGAGAAGCAAGTGACCGGTGCCACTACATATCTAGCTCCACACTCCAACTTCGACAATGTGCACATACCTTTGGGGCCACGTCTCTTCAACCTCACCAACTACTACAATTGGTACCAAGTGTGGGCGGGCAAGGAGAACCCATATGGAGAGCCGGAGGGGACGCTTGAGGTTAGGAGACAAGCACAACACATTCGCTTCACTTCTCCTCAAGTTTCCCCGGACACCGAAGAAGAGGAGCCCAACCAATATGAGTTTGTGAGGAGAGATGACATGGATGTGGACTTACCTAGAGATGAAGAAGAAGAAGAAGAGGGTGGCTACCACAATTTGCTCACCGACCACGCCCCAACACTATTGGACCGAGGTACATCCCATGTCGGGCCTGATGTTCATCAACGTCGGTCCGACGTCTTTTTGCCCGATCCGGTCCCACGCCGATTTGAAAGGGGTGAGGGAAGTGGAACACAACAAGTACCACCAAGCTATGGAGGATATGAAGGGTATGCCCAATGGTACGGGCCAGGAATGGTGTTCCCCGAGCCTCAACAATCGGTGGACATGAACTTCTTAGCCAACCAATTGTCGCATCTCCAACTACAACAATCTACCATGCTTCAAGAGGCACACCAACTCAACCTTCAACAACAACACCTCAACTTCCAACAACAACAACTTTTCCATCACCAAGAAGACTTCCAAGCTCAATTTGATGAGGTGAACCGCAACATAGCCTACACGAGACGTGATGTGGATGACTTAAGGGCGGCCGAGGACCAAAGATGGAGTGTCCAAGAAAGTTTCAATGCATGGATGACCGGGAACTTCTCTTCCCGTGAAGATCAATGGACGCCTCCCGCACCACAAATTCAACCGCCAAGTCAAGACCCTTTCCACGATCAAGTGTATGAGCGCGAGCGGCATGCACGGCTCCAAAGGAGACAACGCCGTGGCCACCCTCTGAACTAAGCCCCAACAAGCCATTCAAGAATAAGGAAATTGTGAACTTACTCTACTCTTCTCTTTACTTTTGAGTTTTGATTTCTTTTGATGAGGACATCAAAATTTTAAGTATGGGGTGGGTTAGTAGCTCATAGTTCCATGTGTAGTTTCGTGTGTTTGTGTTTGTCTTGTTTATGGGATGTTTCATTTTGGTTAGTGGCATGATTAGTGGAGGAATGATGATTGAATTTTATGGCATGAATGAATGAGTTTGTTTGTTTTGTTTGAGAAAATTTTTGCAAAAAAAATCCATAAAAATTCGAAAATTGTGTGAAAAACAACAAAAAGATTTTGTTTTGGACTAGGAATTCCCTTCTTAGATGTCTAATGAAAGCTAATGATGATGTGAGCATGTAAAGTCCTTTGCATATTTTTGGATAGTTTAGCCTCTAATCGATGTTGTTTTTGATGTGATATGATATCTTGCATGTTTTCATTGAGCACATGAGTTCTTGGATGAGATTTGATGCAACTAAGCTAGAGTGAACCTTGTGAGATGATTTTTGGCCATTTTAGGGATGTTTGTTCGATATTGCATATCCCTCATTTTTGTTGTGTGAATTAGCTCATGCATGCTTAGTAAAACTTACTATTGAGGTGTTTATCTATTTTCCAAGACCAATATGAGATTTGATCTATGCTTTGTCACATTGATTTGAACTTTATTTCATTTAGTCACAAAATCTTCCATATCCTACCTTGAAGATAAACCGTTGTTTGTAGCCCCGTTTTAGCCTTAGACCTTTGTTTGAAACTCCTCAAAAATATGATTCCTAGCCTATATGACTTGACCCTTATGGGATTGGACTTTGGTGAGAGGTTTTGGAAGAATATTTGGAGAGTTGAGATTCTCTTTGGTGAAGGGCAAAGAAATGGAGTTATAAACCAAGTGGGTAGTGCATCTTTGTTGTAAAGAAAGAAAGAAAAGTTGGAAAAGTAGTGGATTGAAAGAAAAGTGCTTAAGTGAAAAGAAAAGGGCACCGACCGAGTTAAAGTGCACATCGGGCCCGACGTGTATTGCAAGTCGATCCTATGTGGAAAAAGTGTGAAAAATCCAACAAAACGTGTAGTGCAAAGATGAAGTGGAATGTTTAGTGAAAGAGTGGGTTGAAAGAAAAGAAAAGAAGAAAAATCAAAGTCTTTTGGGAGTGTGAAGTTGAAAGTGGAATGATTTGGTGAGTTTGGTGAGAGACTAGAAAGTTCAATCCCCATTGTAAGCACCACAAGACCAAAATGATTCCCACCTTGAGAAATACAAAAAGCCCCATTACAACCCGGCCGAATGGAACCTCTTTGAGGATCTCCATTGAACCAAGTTCATATTCTTTGTGTGCATTGTAATAGGCATCTCTAGGTGGAGGAATTGGTGATATTAGCTTCAATAGTAAAGTCTTTACTTGCATGATTGTTGAGTTTGAGTGTTCATTGCTAAGCCTAAACACATGATGAGTGATACACATTTCTATATCCCTAAAGTGAGGCTTTGTTGCATTAGACTTCATTCCTTCAACACTTGATCATGTGTGATGACATAATCTTTCTAGCATGTCTATCACTTGTTCTTGATTGATTTTCATATGAGGCTTTAATAGAAGATTGTGCTTCGGTCTTGCTTATGTTATTATTGCTTGAGGACAAGCAAGTTTAAGTATGGGGTATTCTGACGTCTCTCATTTTGGTGGTGTTTTAGTAGTTAATTTTCCTTGTAAATATGTGTTTTTCATTCCCTTCTTTGTTAGTTTCATTCCTTTTTAGCTTAGTTCCCGGTTTTCTTTAAGATTCGGAAACTATGCGAGTTTGTTATGTTTTGTAGGTAAAATGGCGCAAATGAGGACATTTTGGAGGAGCAACTAAGAAGGAGCTAAGCAAAGGAATCAAGGAGCAGAAGAGCCATGCCAAGAATGAAGAGGAACCAAAGGAAAACCAAGAAGTGAAGAAGGACCGAGGCCCAGGACCGAGCACCACTACATCGGGCCCGAGATCGAGCAACCAGTAGCCAGGACCGACGTTCCCAACGTCGGGCCCGAGGTCCCCAGCGTGTCGGTCCGAGTCGGCATTTGTGAAGATTAGGCTCCAAGGCACAAATGTGGTGATCTTCCAATTTTGCCCTTCTTCTAAATTGGAATTCCTTGGTCCCCAATCAAGAGAAAAGCATAATTAGAGAGAGATTAGAGATCATCCAACAACAATCCCACACAAAATCACTCTCAAAGGCTCAAGGAAGGCTTGGAGAGCAAGGAGAAGAGGGAGGAGGAGAAGAGGAGGAAATCGGTGGAGAAGAGAGGAGTTCTAGTGAGTTTGTACTTGTTTTGATTTGGTTTTAGTAGAATTAAGACTTGGATTTTGTGAACCCTTTGAGATTTGAATGCAATTTGAGTTTGATTTGAGATTGATGATTGAGATTTGCTTGCTTTTACATTTGATTGCTCTTTACTCTTATCTTATGGAGTAGATTCCATAGTCTTGGGCTATGGGGGAAACCCCTAGCTAGGATTGGGTAGGAAACCCCAATTCCATAGCCTTTGAGTGCTTGATCTATGAATCCTCTCTACACTAAGCTTCAATTCTCTTGTGGAAACAAGGGACATAGGGCTTGTGATTGGTAAGAGTAAGCGAAAGTGATCTCTCACCCAATTACTAGACCTAACATCGAAGGAGAGTGAAAACTCCGTTGGGTCGAAGTGTAGAGTGGAGAGATTGAAGGCTAGCAACCTCGATTTCACAAGGATCAACACTTATTGGTTGAGTTGGGGTGGAATTACTCAAGTCTATTTAGGGAAGGAACCCAAAAACCCAAGACCAATCTACCAATTTTGCCAAATCGAGTTACCCAGTCATCGGGCCCGACGTTGAGCCAAGTCGGTCCCGGCCAAAACAACCTCGATCCACCCTCGGACCGAATTGACCAGTGTCGGTCCGAGGTGATTTCTTCCGTTTTCCTTTATTTTGCCTTTCTTTTACATCTTTTTAGTCTTTCGGGTACTCTCAACGCACGAACTCCCGTGTGTTCGACACCCTACCTCTTTACTACAAGTGAGGTTCGGTTTATAAATTTAAATTTTGACCACCACACCCGGACCGATCATTCGACTTTGTGTGTGATCCGGAAAGCATCATTAAACAAGCTCGAAAGAAGGAGAGAATGGCAGACCAAGCTCGTGATGAGGAGGTCGAAAGGATGAGGGCCGACATGGCTCGAATGCAACTTGAGATGGCAAACCGAGATGCCGAGGCTAGGAGAGAGCGCGAGCAAAGGATGAGATTAGAGGCTCAAATCAACACCCAACCCCGGAATCCAAGACAATACATGCATCCGGAGTTGAAGGTGCCGGAACCGGCCATCGTCTTGCCGGAGGTGTCAAAGAACTTTGAGATCAAAACTCAATTTATCTCACTCATCAAGAGGGATCAATTTCAAGGGAGAACAAATGAGTGCCCAATCGAGCATGTGAAGCAATTTAAGGATCTATGTGAGACCATCTCGACGGATGATGAGACACTTGAGTACCTGCTACTCAAAGCCTTCAAGTGGTCGTTGGGAGGCAAGGCATTGCATTGGTTGGAGAGCCAAGCACCTCGATCCATCACATCATGGAGGGCTCTCAATGAAGTGTTCTTGATGAAGTTCTTTCCGCCCATCAAGACGACGGAGCTTAGAAGGAAGATAGCGAGCTTTCAACAAGGAGCCCACGAGCCACTCTTCGAGGCTTGGGATCGGCTCAAGGAAATGTTAAGGCAATGTCCAACGCATGGGCAACAACCTTATGTCCTTCAAGACATATTTTTCCAAGGAATCAACCCCGCCACCAAGGATAAATTGAACCTTCACACCGATTGTGGGTTCATTGACTTGCCACCGGAGCAAGCGTGGGAGTTGCTAGACAAGCTCTCCGATTACGAAGCCATGTACGGAGTGAGTCAAGGGACAAGGAGGTAAGAGTCCATGGAGATGGTGCAAAGAGGCTCTACGACCCAAAGAGTGAAGAGGTGGATAAAGATGTGAAGATCCAATTTCTAAAGGATGAGTTGAACAAGATGAGGAGGAAGATGGGTCATCTCCAACAAAACTCGAGAGCTTGTGAAGAATGTGGTTCTTTGAAGCATGAAGCACAAGAGTGTCCCAATGAGCGCCAAGTTCGATTGGCCGAGCAAATCAAGGAGGCACACTATGTTCAAAGAAACTATGGAGGAAGGGCCAATTTCAACAATGGAGGAAGGTGGAACCAAGGCCAAGCTAATGGCTACAACAACAACTTCAACCAAAACGAGCCGAGGGCCCAACCACCACCATACCGACCTCCGGGATTCTATGAGCAAACACCACCATGGGCTCAAGATTTGAAGAATCAATTCACTAATATGGGGAGAAGATTTGATGACATGGGCACCCAATTCAAAGAGTCCGGTTTGTGGAGAAGGCAAGTGGACAACCAATTTGTTCACATGGAGAATCAACTAATAAGAGAGGAGGGGAGACTCCCGGGCCGACCCGAGGAGAACCCCCGTGCCCCACAACAACAAAATGAAGTTCGAGCCATAGGATTGAGGAGTGGACGGAGTTTGCCCGAGCCATAAGTTCCAAGGACAAGAGAAGAAGGTCGGACCGAGTTGCCCAGTAACTCGGGCCCGACGTACCATGACATCGATCCAGAAGTCGGAGAAAGTCCCCTAAGCCGGACCGAGGTAGAATTGAACTCGGGCCCGACGTACCCTGTAGTCGGCCCGACGTTCCCAGATGTGCCCTGCCCCAGGACCGAGGTTCCTGAAGTCGGTCCCGAGGTCACTCCAAAGTCGATCCAAGCTGAAAATGTTGAGAGAGATCAAGATCGGTCCAAGGAGGTGGATTCAACCAAGAAACAAGGAGGCACAACTCTTCCTTACCCATTGAAGAAGCCCAAGGAGATTGTTGAGGGCAAGTTTAAGCGGTTCTTGAAGCTTTTGCAAGGCTTGAACATCACCATCCCATTCACCGATGCTCTAAGTGAGACGCCATCCTATGCAAAGTTTTTGAAGGAAATTTTGAGCAAGAAGAGGTCAATTGTGAAGATGCAAGATGAGTTGAAGATCTTGGAGCTAGCTCAAAAGCTAGGTGATCCCGGAAGATTTGCAATTACCATGGGGATTGGATCCCAAAACTTCAAAGCTCTTTGTGATTTAGGAGCAAGCATATCGGTTATGCCCATGAGCATATGGAGAAGGGCTAACCTCGGAGATATGGAACCGGTTGATATGAGTCTTACTATGGCCGATGGTTCATCTACAAAGGCCACCGGAATCTTAGATGACGTCCCGGTTCTAGTTGGGAGGTATTTTGTCCCCGATGATTTTGTGATCCTCGACATGAAAGAAGATCCGATGGTGCCCATTATTCTTGGAAGGCCGTTTCTAGCTACGGAGGGTGACAAATTCGATGTGAGAAATGGGAAAGTGACTTTTGAGATTGGCGAGGAAAAAGTGGAGTTCCATTTCAACAAAGCTCTCAACGAACCGGATGCTTTTGCAATCCTGAAGTTGGAGGAAAGTGCCAAGCGTAAGAGAGAGGAGTTGGAACCCACAAAAGAGGAGGAAGCACCATTGAGAGATCATGCATGGTCTATGTTCAAGAGCAAGAAAGGGAATTACAAGATCCATTTGTGAACCATGAGGAGTCAAGAGGTGGAGATAGCCCGAGAAGCCATGAAGAGTATCCTTCTTCGTATCCTTTTGATGTGGGAGACTCTTACATTTGTTTAAGTGACTTGAAAGAGGATCTAGAGGATGATTACCTTTGTTTGAGTGATTTGCAAGAAGACTTGAGTTATAATGTTATTGAGTCCCTTAGAAATTCTTTAGATTTTTGTGGTGTAGGTAATGAAGATCAAGTTGAGAAGATGCAAGAGATGCCAACCTACACTTTGGAGGAGAAGAATGATGGAGAATTTGGAGGCCACACTTTCATCAAACACAAATGGTGGTACTATGGCTATGAGGAGTGTGGAGATGCATATGACAAGGATGATCAATTCACCGTTTTTCACCCTCCTTGAAGGGTAGAGGTTAGAAGTCAAGCTAGTGACTTAAAAAGAGCGCTCATCGGGAGGCAACCCGAGTTTAGTAGGTTCATTTTCGTAGTTTCTAGTTTGTTTTTCTTTGCCTTAGCTTAGATTCTTTTTAATCTCTCTTTAGCATGTGTTTTGTGGAATTGTGTGTTATGTGAGCTTCATGATCATGTGTGGTATTTGTGAAAATAATAAAAGGACTTGTGGGTAGAGACTTTTCCAAGACAAGGGAATTTTAGGAAGCCAAAACGGGTAGGACCGAGGTACCCAGTACCTCGGGCCCAAGGTTGAGACGTCGGTCCGCTTTGGCCGGTCAACTTTGGACTTGATTTTGTGGAAATGCCTATTATGCACTTCTGACCTAACTTTGTCCTCTACCCAATTTAAGCCTTCTTTCCCATACCTAACACCCATCACCCTCATAACCACCTTCCCAAAATACCAAGTCCCCTTCAAAACTCCCAAATCGATCCATCATCTCCACCATACTCGAACCCCAAGCAATCTTCACCACAAATCTCGATCCATACCCCTAGCATTCTCAAAACATCGATCCAAAAGCCAAAAAATCCCAACAAAATCCCATAGATCTTCATCCCTCTTCTAGATCTAGAAGAGAAATTTGAGTTCTAAGAAGTTGATTGCTAGAAGTCTTTGTTTCTTCAAAGTTTGGTATGTGGATCTCAATCTCTACTTGATTCCTTGTGAATTTTATGCTTTCATTGCTAGATTTGAGATTTACCATGATTGAGTGAGCTTAGACCTTGAGTATCCATGGTGATTTGCATGCATAGTGAAATTTGTGCTTGATTGTTGATCATGCATGCTAAAACCCACTTGGAACTTCGATTGATGATGAGAAATGGTTGATTTTGGATTTTAGGAGCATGAGATAGTGTTTTATGGGTGAATCTAGGTAGAGAAGTCGAATGAGAGTCGGCCCGAGGTACCTAGGACCTCGGGACCGATGTTGCAAGTCGGTCCAAGACTCGGACCGAGGTTGAGAACCTCGGACCCGATGTCTTGTGTTGGTCGGTCCTGTGCTATTTGACTTTCTCTTGTGTGAGCTTTAGGATTCATGAGCTTGAATGTTGGTAAAGGCATGTTTATCATGATGTATCTTGTAGCTTGACCATTGTTATGTGATTCTTTGCTCATACATGTTGAATTTTGTGGATTGAGTGTCTTAAGAGCAAGTATGGGGTTATTTCCTTGCATGATGAGTTGTTAGTTGTGGAAGCATGTGATTTTGTTGTGTTTGTATAGATCTTATCTTGTAGTTCTTTGCTTTGATTGTGCGTAGGTACCATGACTACCCGAGCATCTTCTTTAAGGATGGAGAAAGCGACAAGAAAGTCCAAGAAGTCGTCAAAGAGAGTGCAAAGAATGGACGATGTGCGCTTCGAGGATGATGATGTGGCTAGTGAGTATGAGCGACTCATGGGTCTATCTCACCACACTCGGTGGTTAGATTGGGAGTCCATTAGAAAGATGAGCATGGATGAGGCTCTTACTCGGTGTTATTCTCACATTGGGCTCAACGTATTGCTAAGGTGCAACAACACTCATTATCCCGCCTTAACGTCCGAGTTTATGGCGACATTCAAGTGCACATATGAAGGAGTCGAGAGTGAGGGCATGATCTCCTTCAATTTGGGCAACGAGTTGCAAGATCTCTCTCTCCGGAATTTGGCTACTTACCTTGGATTTCCTTTTCAAAGAGATGAGGCTTTTGTGGAAAACGAGAAGGTGGACTATCTTTGGAGGTTTGTAGCCGGAAGAAGTGAGATGAGGAAAGGCGCATCAACAAATGAGATAGCAAATCTACTCGTCCGAGTCATGATCCGAGCTTTGGGTTGTTCCATCTTTGCTAGGCACGAATTGAGCAAGCCAATGAAGGAGGAGGCCATGTTACTCTATGAGATGTTGTTTGAAAATGAGAAGCCAATGAACCTCACATGGGAATGGGTAAAGATGGTGAGGGATTTCCAAAGTTCCTCATGGATCTACTTTGGAGGCATGATAGCCCGCTTGGCTTATCGTCTTGAGGTGGACTTGTCTACCTACACGCCGGCCCCAAATGGTGTAGAGTTCATGGACCTTAAGTACTTCAAAAAGGCTAACATCATCAAAGAGAAGCAAGTGACCGGTGCCACCACCTATCTAGCCCCACACTCCAACTTCGACAAGGTGCACATTCCTTTGGGGCCACGTCTCTTTAACCTCACAAGCTATTACAATTGGTTCCAAGTGTGGGTGGGCAAGGAGAATCCTTATGGAGAGCCGGAGGGGACACTTGAGTGTAGGAGACGAGCACAACACATTCGTTTCACTTCTCCTCAAGTTTCCCCGGACACCGAAGAAGAGGAGCCCAACCAATATGAGTTCGTGAGAAGAGATGACATGAACGTTGACTTGCCTAGAGAAGAAGAAGAAGATGGTGGTTACCAAAATTTGCTCACCGACCACGCACCAACACTACTCGATCGAGGTGCAAGCCATGTCGGGCCCGACGTCCACCAACGTCGGTCCGACACATATTTGCCCGATCCGGTCCCGAGCCATTTCGAGAGGGGCGAGGGAAGTGGAGCAAGACAAGAACCACCAAGCTATGGAGGGTATGAAGGGTATGCCCAATGGTACGGGCCCGGAATGGTGTTCCCCGAGGATCAACAATCGGTGGACATGAACTTCCTAGCCAACCAATTGGCTCATCTTCAACTTCAACAATCTAGCATGCTTCAAGAGGCACATCAACTCAATCTACAACAACAACACCTCAACTTCCAACAACAACAACTTTTCCACCACCAAGAAGACTTCCAAAATCAATTTGAAGAAGTGAACCGCAACTTCGCTTACACTAGACGTGATGTGGACGACTTGAGGGCGGTCGAGGACCAAAGATGGAGCGTCCAAGAAAGCTTCAACGAATGGATGACCGGGAACTTCTCTTCCCGTGATGACCAATGGACGCGCCCCGCACCACATATTCAACCGCCAAGTCAAGACCCTTTCCACGCCCATGTGTACGAGAGAGAGCGGCACGCACGGCTCCAAAGGGGACGCCGCCAAGGACACCCTCCGAACTAAGCCTCAACATGCCATTCAAGAATAAGGATTTGTGAGCTCTCTTTACTCTTCTCTTTACTTTTGAGTTTTGATTTCTTCGTTTTGATGAGGACATCAAAATTTGAAGTATGGGGTGGTTTAGTAGCTCATAGTTTCATGTGTAGTTTTCTTGTGTTTGTTCTTGTTTTGTTTAAGGGATGTTTCTTTTGGATTGTGGCATGATGTGATGCATGAATGATGATTGAAATTTACGGTTTGAAT
The DNA here is from genome assembly GCA_963924305.1 of Polygonum maritimum. Lineage (NCBI taxonomy): Eukaryota > Viridiplantae > Streptophyta > Magnoliopsida > Caryophyllales > Polygonaceae > Polygonum > Polygonum maritimum. The sequence goes on from OZ002729.1 coordinate 23,208,716, forward strand.
GGATGTGTTTGTTTGTTTATTTTTGAGAAAAATCTTCGAAAAAATTCATAAAAATTTGAAAACTTTCGTGTGAAAAAGTCAAAAAGATTTTGATTTTGGACTAGGAATTCCCATCTTAGATGTTCCATATGAAGGCTAATGATGATATGAGCATGTAAAATCCTTTGCATATTTTTGGATAGTTTAGCCTCTAAATGGATGTTGCTTTTAATGTGATATGATGTCTTGCATGTTTTTATTAAGTACATGAGTTCTTGGATGAGTTTTGATGCAACTAAGCTAGAGTGAACCTTGTGAGATTAATTTTTGGCCATTTTAGGGATGCTTGTTCATATTGCTTATCCCTCATTTTCTTGTGTGATTAGCTCATGCATGCTTAGTAAAACTTGCTATTGAGGTGTTTATCTATTTTCCAAGACCAATATGAGATTTGTTCTATGCTTTGTCACATTGATTTGGACTTTGTTTCATTTAGTCACAAAATATTCCATATCCTACCTTGAAGATAAACCGTTGTTTGTAGCCCCGTTTTAGCCTTAGATCTTTGTTTGAAACTCCTCAAAAATATGATTCCTAGCCTATATGACTTGACCCTTATGGGATTGGACCTTAGTGAGAGGTTTGGAATATATTTGGAGAGTTGAGATTCTCTTTGGTGAAGGGCAAGAATTGGAGTTATAAACCAAGTGGGTAGTGCATCTTTGAAGTGGAAAGAAAGGAAGAAAAGTTGGAAAAGTAGTGGATTGAAAGCAAAGTGCTTAAGTGAAAAAAAAGGGTACCGACCGAGTTAAAGTGCACATCGGGCCCGAGTTAGTGCAAGTCGATCCTAAGTGGAAAAAGTGAAAAATCGAACAAAAAGTTAAGTGCAAAGATGAAGTGGAATGTTTAGTGAAAAGAGTGGGTTGAAAGAAGAGAAAAATCAAAGTCTTTTGGATGAGTGTGAAGTTGAAATTGGATTAATTTGTTTTGGTGAGAGACTAGGAAGTTCAATCCCCATTGTAAACACCACAAGACCAAAGTGATTCCTACCTTGAGAAACACCAAAAGCCCCATTACAATCCGGCCGAATGGAACCTCTTTGAGGACCTCCATTGAGCCAAGTTCATATTATTTGTGTGCATTGTAATAGGCATCTCTAGGTGGAGGAATTGGAGATATTAGCTTCAATAGTAAAGCCTTTACTTGCATGATTTTTGAGTTTGAGTGTTCATTGCTAAACCTAAACACATGATGAGTGATACACATTTTCATATCCCTAAAAATGAGGCTTTGTTGCATTAGACTTTATTCCTTGAACACTTGATCATGTGTGATGATGTAATCTTGCTTGCATATCTATCATTTGTTCTTACTTGAGTTTTTCATTTGAGGCTTTACTTGAAGATTGTGCTTCGGTCTTGCTTATATTGTTATTGCTTGAGGACAAGCAAGTTTAAGTATGGGGTATTCTGACGTCTCTCATTTTGGTGGTGTTTTAGTAGTTAATTTCCCTTGTAAATAAGTGTTTTTCCTTCCTTTCTTTGTTAGTTTCGTCCCTTTTTAGCTTAGTTCCCGGTTTTCTACAAGATTCGGAAACTATGTGAGTTTGTTATGTTTTGTAGGTAAAATGGCCCGTTTGAGGACGTTTCGGAGAAGTTTATAAGAAGGAGCCAAGCAAGGGAGCTAAGGAGCGGAAGAGCCATGCAAGGAATGAAGAGGAATTCAAGGAAAACCAAGAAGAGAAGAAGGACCGAGACCCCGGATCGAGTTACTACCAAGTCAGGCCCGAGTTCGAGCACCATAGCATAGGACCGACGTTCACAACGTCGGGCCCGATGTCTGCCCGTGTCGGTCCGAGTCGGCAAAGGGAAGGATTAGGCTCCAAGGCACAATGTTGTGATCTTCCAATTTTGCCCTTCTTCTAATTTTGGAATTCCTTGATCCCCAATCCAAGGGAGAGGATGATTAGAGGTGATTAGAGAGCATTAAGGAGATCAATCAGACACACGCAAAAATCACTCTCAAAAGGCTCAAGGAAGACTTGGAGAGCAAGGAGAAGAAAGGAGGAGGAGAAGAGAGAGAGATCGGTGGAGCTAGAGAGGAGATTAGTTAGTTTTGAACTTGTTTTGCTTTGGTTTAGTAGAATTAAGACTTGGATATTGTGAACCCTTTTGGATTTGAATGCAATTGAGCCTTGATTTGAGTTTGATGATTGAGCTTTGCTTGTTTTACCATTTGATTGCTTTTTACTCTTACTTGATGGAGTAGATTCCATAGTCTTGGGCTATGGGGGAAACCCCTAGCTAGGATTGGGTAGGAACTCCCAATTCCATAGCCTTGAGTGCTTAATCTAGGAATCCTCTCTACATTGAGCTTCAATTCTCTTGTGGGAACAAGGGACCTAGGGCTCGTGATTGGTAAGACTAAGCGGGAGCGATCTCGAACCCATCACTAGACCTAGCATCGAAGGCGAGTGGAAACTCCCTTGGGTCGAAGTGTAGAGTGGAGGGATCGAAGGCTAGCAACCTCGATCTCACAAGGATCAACACTTATTGGCTGAATTGGGGTGGAATTACCCAAGTCTAGTCAGGGAAGGAACCCAAAAACCCAAGACCAATCTATCAAATTTGCCTAGTTCGAGTTACCCAGTCATCGGGCCCGACGTTTTGTGTGTCGGTCCCGGTCAAATCAACCTCGATCCACCCTCGGACCGAAGTGACCAGTGTCGGTCCGAGGTGTTCTCTTCGATTTTCCTCGTTTTTACCTTTCTTTTACCTCTTCTTAGTCTTTTGGGTACTCTCAACGCACGAACTCCCGTGTGTTCGACACCCTACCTCTTTACTACAATTGGGGTTCGGTTTATAAATTTAAATTTTGATATCATCCGATCCGGACGAGACCCCGTCATCAGGTTGATTATTTTATTAAAGATATGACACGTGGCGCAATTTTTTGTGAAGACTTTGTCTCCGCTTTATACTATAGACAGTATAGATGAATACTCCTCATAAATGGTCTCTTCATCTTCTCCTCATTGTATAGTTCAAACTTCTTCTTCAACCTAGGACTTGCAAAGCCATGGATATAGAGGGAGGGGTCCCCCAACTTCATATTCGATGTCTAAGTCAAAATAGTAGTTTGTCAGACGATTGTCGAGGTAAAAGGTAAAAATTGTGAGCGAATCCAACGAATATGAATGTGCTTACCATACGTGATGAATACATGTATTTATAATGAAAGAAGGGGAAAGATGGATAAAAAAATCTCATCCCCTAGGGGCAAGGGCCAGCCGAAAATATTAGTCCAGCAAGCGACATCTTGCTCCCTAATTCACATAAATATGCCATCTTTCAACTAAGATAGATTCTTCTATTACCATACGGGTAATTGCATCGGTTTCATGTAGTTTCTTGATCTCGGCGATAACAGCTTCCGCGTCTTGGAGAGATGATCGTTGGGCTCGCTGCACCACCGACTTCATGCTCGGGCTCACGTTGAGCTTATGACACGCATGTTCCCGGTCAATCCTAGGCATCTTGTATGGGCTTCAAGCGAATACGTCACGGTTCCTTTGTAAAAGTTTCGTAAGGCCTGAGAGCTCCTCCGGGTATAAACCCTTCCTGACGTAAAAGACCTTCTTCGGATCTACTCATGCGGGAACCTGGATCAATTCGTCGACGGACTTCTCTTGGTGTTGTGACCCTACGTTAGTTAGTTTCTTAAGGAAATCCGAAACCAGGCTCTTGAAGTAAGTAGGGTCGGTCTCCAAGGTATGGCTGCCACCGAAATCTGCACAGAATTCCGGATCGATTGGCTCCATGCTCCTGGTATCTTGGCCCGCGCCCGCGGCTCCGAGCGTAGGGCTGGACGAGACGCTTTGGGGGTGAACCGCGATCGTTGCCCCGGGACCCGTGCTCGCGGATCCAATTACTGGATCAGTTGGGGCGCTTTAAGGACGAGCCGCGATTGTTGCCCCTAGACCTGCGATCACGGACCCTATTGTGCTCGCAATGCCGGCCTTTGTGGGCGTGGTTCTGCTAGGGCTAATTAATTCGTGTCCGCTCGTTGCCCCATCGTACGCGTCTTCGCTCGAGCGCCCCCGCTCCTGGCTTGACCGGGCCACGGCGCCACCGCACAGGTCGGACTCATGGGCTGTTGCTCGGCTAGGTTGAGGAGATCAGTCGGGGGCAGCACGGCAGCCCTGGTAATGCGCGTGAAGCCACGACGAATTGCCCTCCCGCTCGCCGTGGGTGGAGGGCTGCTGAGCGCTACGCGACCGCGACGCTTGGCGACGGCGATCGTCGCGGTGATGTGGTCCACGAAAAATCCTATCGTTCGAGGACCTGGATTGATAATCCATAACGTCGCTCTTAATTCAAAAATGAACGAAGGTCGAAAACTTGTTTGTCCCCACAGACGGCGCCAAATGTTAGTATACAAAATGTGACGGTGTATAAGTTTCATCCCCTTCAATAAATCTCCCTGAAATTGCCTCTTCGCCTTCAATGACCTGCAATACAATAGATACGAGGGTGAGGGTCCCCCTAATCCAACTCCGATGCTTAAGTCAATAAGGGTAATGTCGAGCAAGGCGTTCAAGGTAAAGCGATGTAGGCTAGGCTTACCAGCACATGACGAAGACATTTGAATTTATAGGGAAGGAGGGAGGCACTGGGCCGAAAACCCTAATGGGCCGAGTGGATCTCTTAGGGCATAGCAAAGCGTTGACTTCCAGCTCAATCCATCCCTTACTCCTATCACAAAAGATAGGATCTTCCTCAATAAATTACCCTAATCTAGAGTACCTACCCTATTTAATAAGTGAAGAGATACTAACATAATAAATAAGATAAGGAAACAAATAAGAGATACAACTACCTAATTGATAGCGGAATCTACCCGCCTACAAGATAATTCCAAAGAACCTATTGTCAACGAGCTGGAGTATCGATAGGTTGGGTAGTCCCCAGAAACCGGCCGGAATGTCGACAAACAGATGATTACTACCTAATCGGATGCGTTCCAAGCTCCGGAACTCGGACAAAGTCTCCGGAATCTGGCCGGAGAAGGAATTCCGGATCATTGGAAGCATCTGTAATTGTTCCATGGTGCAGAGCTTAGCCGGAATCTAGTGCTGGACACAGCAAGTAAATTCAACGGTGAATTCTCGCCGAGAAATTTTTTAATAATAGTATAATCTCTTTAAACCTAAAATGAGCATTATGTTCTTAGTTTGTGTGCTAACCTCTGTGATTGATATCAACTGTAATGCAATATTTTATAATTTTTTCTAAGACGGAACCTACTACAATGACATAGATAAACAAAATGGGAGATGCTATACATCACACGTTTTTACTTTACATCACATTGCAAATTACTTTAATATCTCTATTAAGAAAATTAGTAAATTGATTCTTGCCTCTTTATACAATTATTAGCTATAATTAAAAAAAAGAAAATTAATAAACTAATTCTTGTTCGCTTTATACAAATCTTACCTATAATGAAAAAAATTATTTATAGTCTCTAAATTAATTCTTAAAGATTTTGATTAATGCGAATATATCCTTCATTAGTTAATTTATAAAATTTTTAATAAAATAGTTATGTCAATTAACTATTGCCTAATGTCAAATATCTTGCCGATAGTGGGAGAAGGCAAATGACCACCATTAATAAGCTTATTTGTGGCTTTATTTGATTTCTTTATAAACCTTAAAAGTATATCATTTAGTTATAATTTGTTAATAGATGTTATATTCAAATCATTGTAAAAAGGAAAGAATGAAAATGTGAATATCGTCAATAGGTTTTGTTGAAATATATTTTTGTAATTGTATTCAGTTTTTAGATTTCGTTTAACTATTGTAAAATTAATTTGAGGGTAATATAGTAAAGAAATTGAAAAAGTGTGAAGGAGAGAGAAATTTTAGTGTGATGTTTAGCACTTATGAACAAAATTCATTCCCTAATGCCCTGACTAAATTTCCTGAAGAAAACAAAAAATTGGACCATCAAGTTGGGGGCAGGGGTTGCACTTTAACTGAATAACAAAATGTTTTTAGTTTTTCATTTTAACATGTAAACCTAACTAAATAACAAACAGAAAGTTAAGAAAGAGTAACATCTAAAATGGTTAGGCTACTGTCTGGAATAACATTTAATTTTGTGAGGTCATGACCCTAAAAAAAGGAAACTAGTGTAGGTGCCCGAGCCCTGCTCGGGTATAAATGCCTTAGAATTTATTTCCTTTTATGTTGGATCGTTAGTACTGAGGGACGTCCTTTACTTTAGTAAAGGCGTCCTTAGGTTAGGCGTCCCTACGAGGAGTAAGGGCGTCCTTGAGTAATGCAGCGGAAATTAAGTACTAAACAGATAATAGATGAACGCAGTGAATTATAGAGGAACCACTCAAGACCAAGTAGTCCTTGAGTGTAAACCTCTACCTCCTTGGAGGATTTTTGAATAGTTCTTTCCTTTCTATTGAACGATCTTACAGTTGTACTGGCGAGCCTTTACAGTTCTCTGACACTTAGCTTTTCCCTAGGTTCACTTGTAAAGAACTCCTTTAAGCCTACAACTTAAGCTAGTTTAATCTACCAAAGGACTCTATTCCTACGTTCTGCAGTACTTCGCAGAACTCTCTCTCTCTTTTTTTTTTGGGTTTTCTGTTACAAACTGTTTTTGTGATTTGGTTACAAGTCTCACTCGATCTAACACAAGTTCTAGCACTGTTCTTGAGTTCTTGAGTTAGTTCTTCGTGTTCTTGAGTGAGTCGCTTTCCTCTGATTCTCTCTGAATATTCTTGAAAGCGTTAACGTCACAATAAATGCCTTGGGGCTATTTATAGAACTTGGGGAAGGGCGTCTTTTCTCTGGGACGATCATGCCCTTCATGGACGTGGCTACAGGATCTTCCTCCACGTAGTAGGGCGGTGATGAGGAAGCTTCCTGTATCTAGCTGTGTATGATGAACTCCGCTACAGGATCGGCCGCCACGTGTTGATGAACTCTGCAACATGATCGTCCGCCACGTAGTGTTGGACTCCGCTACAGGATCGGTCTCCACGTGTCCTTGGATGATCAAACATTGTCGAGTGATGTCATCTTGTCGGCTAGTGAGTAAGGACTCCTTTCTTGCGTTCCTACTTGCTTGGGACTCCGTCCTTGCTCAAGTAGTCTCTAGCTGGTCCTTACTTCCTGTCAGCTAGTGTCCCTAAGCTTATGGGACGCCCATACACACTTGTTGTCCTTTTGGTCACTGGCGTTCCTGAACACTTGGACAACTTTATTAGAATCAAAGTGAGTTTGTCATATCAAAACTAAGGGACGGTTGTGTGGTACACTAACAAGTACGCAAGCGTTCTTGATAGTGTCCCAACATTTTACTTAAGTTGTACTTATGTTCAATGTAATATGCTATTACTATTATTAGTTTAGAAAATATTAACTATTATTTAAGACTATATATTATCTTATTAAACTTATTTCTTATCTATCTGATCTAACCTATATATAAATTTGAATTTGTTTCCATTAAATTTCATGAACGGATTTTCTTTTAATTAAGGTGTATTATGTTCAATGTAATATGCTATTGACTCGGCTAAAGTCGTCGTGCCAAGATCAAAGATAAATAACCCAAACTACAAACTAGTATAGCAAGTAAGTAAGAGGTCGAACCCAAGAGAACTTAAGGCTTCTAGTATTAATACAATTATCAACCAAAGAAAGGGGATTTAGAGAAGAGATCTAAACTAATCTAAAATAGAAACAAAACAAACAAATAAACAAACATGCAAATATGGGGAAACAATTGATAAGGAGACAAGTTCATTCAAAAGATCCACTCATGATATAATCCCTCGATCATAGATTCATCCATTGATTTCATTCGCACCTATGGTTAATTCCTATCCTGATCATTAACAATCGCAAGTCCACGGTCCAAGCAATTCTATAACCCTAGGCAAGGACGCTTAACATAGAATTAGCATAGAGAACAAGGATATTCAGGATATAATATCAAACAATCAAGCTACGAGTCAATTGTAAGATAAAACAATCAATTCTCTTCTTAATCCTAGTTGCATAGACAACAGGTCTAGATTAAGTTGTTTTCACATATTAGTTTTGTCCACGGTCCAAACCTAATCAAACTGTAGAACATAAATCAATTCAATAGGTTAGCTACTCCTAGAGAAACAATAAACATTCATAAGATGAAGCACAAGAGAATCAATATCAACCAAAGGATAGAAATCAATTACCAAAACCTCACGAGTTCATACATCAGAGCTTCTCCCTTGAACAAACACAAGGAGACTAGCTCTCCATAACTAAACTAAAACCTAATATGAAGAAGAAGGTAGAATGTAGAATGTAGAAGATACTAAAAACCTAAGGCTGGCTCCTCCTTATATAGCCCAAGGAACATGCTCCACGAGATAGATAAAGAAAGAGGCAAAAGATAGAAAAGGAAACATGATCGAAAAACTTCGGCCCGCTTCGGATTCGGCATCACCGCGGTCGCGTCGCTCCCACCGCGCCCGCGCTTTCACAGCAGAATAGAACAAGTCGGTCTCGGTAACCACCGCGGTCGTGTCGGCTTGGCCGCGGTCGCGGTATTCGGACAGAACTTTTGGTGTCACTTCGGAGGCTGTTTTGACCATCTTCCGCTTGGACTCTGACTTCGGTGTAAAAAGATGAATTGAAGCCCTTGAAGTTAGCTTTCCAATGGCGCCGGAATCAACTCAAACCGACCACTATAGCTCAAGATATGGCCTTCGCAAGCAAGTGGTGTCGGGAAGACAGCTCAAAACGCCTTAAAACTCTTGATTCTTGAATTCTTGTGTCTTCGGCCTAGATATAACAATTATGCACAAACTCTAACCTAAACACACTCAATATAGCCCTAAAATACAAGAGTTAACCTATAAAAATAGCCCGAATCAGCTATTGCTATTATTAGTTTATAAAAAAATAATAATAATTATTTAAGACTATAGATCATCTTAATAAATTTATTTCTCATCTATTACTTAAATTGATTTTATGAATTTAATTTAATAATAAAAATAAAATAAATTATCTAACCTCATATATTTATATGTTAAACGGTATTTCGAGCCGATCAAATGGGTCCCGGGTTTCAACACATTACTGATTGGGTCGAACCGGTCGAGTCGCATTTTGACCCAAAAATTCAAATTCAGGTTTTGTAGGCGGGCAAGATTCCATATCAATTAGTTAGCATTTATTTCTCTATCTTATTTATTTTGCTATCCATATTTATTATGCTTTATCCTTTAATAGGGTAGTTACTCTAGTTCGGATATTATTTATGGAGGAGAATCTTATCTTCACCTGGGATAGGATATTTGGTTCACTTAGGGAGCAAGGCATCGCCCTAACCCTAGAGGCGCGCGCCCCCCTTTGTCCATCTCCTCTATAAATACACATGTATACCATGTGGAAGGTAAGTTCTAAGCTCTAAGCCATCGCTCTGCCTGACGCCTTTTAATCGACATTGTACCTATTCTGACTTAAGCATCGGAGGTGGATTAGGGGTCGCTCGCCCCTTGGTCCATTGTCTTGCAGGTCATTGAAGGCGAAGAGACTGGGAGAAGAAGCTTGGAGAAGAAGGTCATTGAAGAAGGAGTTGAAACTTGTACACGGCATATTTTGTATACTAACATTTGGCGCCGTCCGTGGGGAATGAACAGGTTTTCGACCTTCGTAAACCCTACGAGAACCGATCTGAGGAGGCTATGGATCGCTTGTCCACAGGCCCGGATCGAGACAGCCGCCGGGCGAACCGCCGAGACGACCCTAGGGCAATCGCGCCAAGCGAATCGCGCGATTCACTTTCCGCAGCCCTAGAGCCGCGACCGCGGGTCCGTCGCACGCGACCGCGGATCGCCACCCGCGACCGCGTGTCCGTCGTCCGCGACCGCGGGTCGAGGCCAAAGCACGCGGACTCCGGAATTCGTTCGGAGAACGAATCCCAACGCGCGTTGAACCCGATACTCGCTCGGGATGATAGACGACATCGCGATCGGACCTTGGATTGTCGATCCAAGAGGTTGCCCTAATCAAAAATCATTGTTGATTATCGATCCAATGAAAACCCCAGATTGAGGGCAACTCTAATCGCAATTGCGTGTGCGTAAGCGCAGGGATATACGTATGAGCGTACGGAACCGATCGCTAGAGCCCAGGGCGGGGCAAGCGGTCGGTCCGATCCGTTACCCCAACCGAGCTGGGTCACGCCGTCGACGAAACCCTAAACGATTGGATGATTGGACCTGCGGTGCGCGGTCCAAGGCCCTGCGAGCGCGGGCCCACGTCGTAACGAACTCGGCGCGAGTTCGGAAGAGGGTTTCGGGATCGGACACCTGGACCTGCGGTGCGCGGTCCAGGGTCCCGCGAGCGCGGGCCTACGGCGTAACGAACTTGGCGCAAGTTCGGAAGAGGGTCTCGGGATCGGAGCCGATCCCACCGCACGAGTCTTCGCTCGTCGCCAGGAGCGAGCTGCACTATAACCGCGAGCGCGGTGGCAGACGCAGGCAAGGCGGCGAGGAAGGAGGAGCTCGCGAAGAATCGCAGTCTGGGGCAGAACCGCGGGCGAACCGACCCTCATATGAAAGAGATTGCTTTCATAGAGAGATTGCGGGTTCCGAGCACCCTCCCAAGAACAACGGTATGCCCAAAGCGGAGTAAGGACACCAAGGCTCGCGTGGTAGGAGCATGAGAGCATCTGACCCCTGCGGTAACCGCTTACCCGCTCCAATCTCTGCTGACGAAACCGAACCTCCGCGAAAGAGTCGCGGGGTGGTCTGTCGAGCGGGGGCAGCATGACGTCAACTTGCATGCCCAGAGCCGACATCGAAAGACCAGCCTTGACCGACTCTAAAACACGCTATTTGGTTCGAATCCGGCTTCGAGAGCCGAGGGCGCAGGACTGGGAGCCACGGGCGTGAGGAACCCTCAGAGAGCCTTGAAGAGTCCTATGGAACGAACCGCAAGCACGGGCGGCACACCGCGAGCGCGTGTCGCCAGGCCGCGACCGCGGTAGGTGCGAGGGGAAAACCACCAAGACATGCCGAGCGTCCTACGGAGCGCCACTAAGTGGGTCATGTTGCGATGCGCACACCAACGAGGGCGACGAACCTTCCGAGTTGGCAACGCGACGCCTCGATTAGCCATTGGGAGCGCATCCCGATGATGGCAAGGCTCGGAAGGGCCCGTGTGTTATGGCTGCGGAATTAGGACGGGGGCATATGGGCTAGTGCTCTGCACTTAAAACATCGCTATAAAAAAGAAGTTCTACCAATGATTCAAGTACTATTCGACATATTGCCAAGGGCGCCCGCCTTTTTGTTTTCTAACTCATCAACATTTCAAACATGTTTTGTTTTCAAATCCGCGCGGAAACGTTTTTTCGTTTTTATCCTCATGTTTTCTTGTTTTGCAATACTAGAATCAAGTACTTGAAGGGGTTAAGCCCGAGCCATTGGTAGACGAAGGCCCTACGATACGCATGCGTAAGAGTTGCACGGATCCCGTATTTATGGAATACGGATGTACGAATATACGAATATACAAATATACGAATGTACGAATGTACGAAGATACGAATAAGAGCACCTAATCTGCATGGCCACTCACCGCTTAAGCTCCGGCCCCTATACATGGGATAGTACAAGGTACACGCGTATAGGGTTCCGGAGGGGGCAATTGTAGGCGGGCATGATTCCATATCAATTAGTTAGCATTTATTTCTCTATCTTATTTATTTTGCTATCCATATTTATTATGCTTTATCCTTTAATAGGGTAGTTACTCTAGTTAGGATATTATTTGTGGAGGAGAATCTTATCTTCACCTGGGATAGGATATTTGGTTGACTTAGGGAGCAAGGCATCGCCCTAACCCTAGAGGTGCGCGCCCCCCTTTGTCCCTCTCCTCTATAAATACACAT